>JAOXYF010000482.1:0-11703 GCA_028565775.1 Sternarchorhynchus goeldii | reverse complement strand
CTTTAATTGAAGATGTGTGTGTGTGTGTGTGTGTGTGTGTGTGTGTGTGTGTGTGTGTGTGTGTGTGTGTGCATCTGTGTGGGTCAGGATGTGTGTGCATATGTGATTTTGTTGAATTTCTTGCGTGATCAACCACACACACACACACACACATGCCCTCTTATGCTCAAAGGATGGAAAGTGCAGCGTATGGCAAATCTTACCAATTATTAAGGAGCAGGAGTACTGAGGGTATGTGCTCCCACATGGAACAGGAGTATTCTCTCTTTCTCTCTTTCTCTCTCTCTCTCTCTCTCTCTCTCAGTTCAGTTCAGTTCAGTTCTGTTTAGTAAACTGGCAGAAGCTTAATTACAGCACTGCCAAAGCAGTATTATAGTCTCTTTCTGTTTCTTCTTCTCTCTCTGTCTTCCGTCCCATTCCTTCTCTTTCCCTCCCTCGATCCCTCCCTCCCTCCTTCTCTGGCATGCAGGTGGCTGAAGTTTGAGGAGGATGTAGAGGACGGAGGTGAGAGGTGGAGTAAGCCCTACGTGGCCACGCTCTCTCTGCACAGCTTGTTTGAACTGCGCAGCTGCATCCTCAACGGCACCGTGCTGCTCGACATGAGGGCCACCTCCATCGAGGACATCGCAGGTGTGTGTGTGTGTGTGTGTGTGTGTGTGTGTGTATCTGTGTGAAGGGGTCTGGTGGGCAGACGTGTGCTTATGCATATTACAGTACTTTTTACATCATGGCTTGCAATTAGCTTCAGACGAGCTCTGAACTTGCTCAGTCAAATTCTGGCATCCACTGATTCAAAGATGCATCATTCATTGTCAGTCTCTTCTCTTTTCTCTCTCTCTCTCTCTCTCCTTTTTCCTCTTCTCCTCTCTCACTCTCTCCTCTCTCTCTCCTCTTTCATCTGTCTTTCTCTTGTCACTTTCTCTTCCCACTGTCTCTCTGTATCTCTCTCTCTCTCTGTATCTCTCTCTCCCTCTCTGTATCTCTCTCTTCCTGTATCTCTCCCCCTTTATTCCTCCATCACCCTCCCTCCCCACCCGTGTGCTGCGTGCAGATATGGTGATTGACAGCATGGTGGCGTCGGGGCAGCTGGCCGAGGAGCTGAGGCAGCAGGTTCGAGAGGCAGTGCTGAAGCGTCACCACCACCAGAGCGAGAACAGGCTGAGTAACCGCCTCCCCCTGGCCGTGCGCTCGCTTGCAGACATAGGCAAGAAGCACTCCGAGCCACT
Source organism: Sternarchorhynchus goeldii (assembly GCA_028565775.1). Classification (NCBI taxonomy): domain Eukaryota; kingdom Metazoa; phylum Chordata; class Actinopteri; order Gymnotiformes; family Apteronotidae; genus Sternarchorhynchus; species Sternarchorhynchus goeldii. The sequence goes on along the minus strand of JAOXYF010000482.1, from coordinate 10,477 downwards.
CTTACAGGAACACAGCGGTGAGGCCACTGTCCGCACCCCCCCTCCTCCCCCAGCGCAAACATGCCCACCCAGAACCCAACAGGAACAAGCAAATTACAAACCAAATTGGACGAATCGTACCCCTTACCCATCAGGCACACTACCACTTACTTCTGAATAGAGGTTTTACTACCACACAATAGATGGCCTTGTTGGTAAATGCAATGTTGGATGGGCTGAATTTATTTCATTGTTTCTTCATTCAGGTCACCCAGCACTGTCCTCTCCACTCTCTTCTCCTAGACTTCTCCTTTAATTTAATTCCTCTTTTAATTGTTTACTTATTTATTTGCTTTCAATTTTGTTCAACTCTTTTGCGTAATCATTGAGTGTAAGGACTGTAGCAGGGATACCTTGGAGTCTCACGGACAGGACTGGAAATATGCCGAGTAAATTGACTGTATATTTCAGGCCTTAAAAAGTGAGTAGTGTGAGAAAGCTGTTTGACACTGGCGTCCCCTAGTGGTGGTGCGGATAGAGCTGCACTGGACTGAAGCTTTTTCTGCTCTTTACCTGCACTAAAAACCTGAGCATTGGATGAGTGGAACGATGTGTAGATTTGATTCTGTAGTCACTCTCTGTCTACAATGCACAGTATGAATATACTTCTGACTGTTCTAACGTTCCCTTTACTGATTCTTAATATGATTGATATCAGCTCCGTCGTTGCACAAGGAGTTGTTTTAAAATGATGCCATCATTTTTACATGCTCTTTTAGCACAGATTGGTAATCAGTAATCAATCAGTAACCAGCAACCCCATGGGGAGTGTACAAACACTGTCACTAACATGGTAATTATTTCTTGTCACCTGCATGACTTTTACTGCGATTCCTGAGTGCTTTTGCCTTGGTGCACTGCATTGTGAGCATGTGTGTGACTTGTTATGAGGATTTGATTGCCATGGTTACCGGTGTCTGGGCCCTTTCTCTGCTTGCCATACTTTCTATGCCTAGGAGTGAAATTTGGGGGCTTTTCCTCTCTTTCTTTCCCCCCTGTTTCTCATAACTAATCAACCCCCCATACTTTTTCATAACTCTGCTAGCCCTCTGTGTAACATTCCCAGAACGTTCTTTTCCTCAATCCTTTCCTTTTTCATCTTGTTCCTCACTCTCCCTTTTTTACTCTCCACCCTTCCTCACCCCTGTTTCCCTCATTTCTAGGTGAGGGGCTGTCTGCCTCACGCAACTCCCTTCTGAAACTGGGTGGCTCCATTACCAATCTGTCCCAGAGACGCGACTCACGTGTATCCATGCTCCTAAACCACCTCCTTCCTGGCCCCGCCCAGGGCCCCTCCCCCTGCCCCAGCCCACAGAACACCCCGCCCACCACTCGATGGTCTGACTCCACCCACAGACCCCCGGTCCATCTGGACATCCCTGAGGTTGTGGTGTCGCCTCCAGTAGAGGATGAAGAATCAGAGGGGATGTCCGCAGAGGAGGATGCGCTGGACCTCGGAGCTTGTCAAGGCAAATATCAGAGGAGATACACCATAACTCACCCAGCCTTTTATCAGCACCATCTCTCCATCCATCACCCCCTCATTCTGCCCATCTGCTGCCCATCCATCCGTATATCGGTTGATTTTGCTTGTTTGCATTTTGAATGCAAGCTACATAAATGTATGCTCTACATTTTCATCCATCCATCCATCCATCCATCCATCCATCCATCCATCCATCCATCCATCCATTCATCCATCCGTGTGTTTGTGTGTGGATGAGCGTGTGTGTGGGTGTGCACTGCCCTGATACAGCCCTCAGGCTCTGCCATATTTATTCAGTAAACAATCCCATCACAGTTTCCAACTATTATTCCTCTGTTTATTCCCGGCTTGACTTTTTGACTTGACTGTTTTTGAGCATGAGTGCTTGTAATCCCATGAGAGCACTTAGGACAGAGCCACCTCACCTCTGCGGACAGCAGCTCTCCGAGTACAGATGAGGTCTCTGCAAATTGTAAGTGAGAAATGGAACTGTGTTTTGTCAGCAGAGAGCAGATCTACTTAGCTGAACATGGGAACTGTAAACACTTCAGTGTCCCTTGTCCTGCATATTGTTAGCTGTATAAACAGAAGGGCTGTGTCACTGAGACTTAAACATGCCAGACAGTAGACTATAAAAGCAGCGTGGAAGTTCTAGAACATTCCAGCTCTAGAATGATCTTAATCTGGCCCCTCCCTGTTTTCCCTGCACCTCACATGAGCTCCCAGACTATGTTCCTAAACAAGCCACCTTCATAAAAACGAAAGGGGAGACCTCCCCTCACAGTCATAATTGTATGTGTGTAATTTTCCATGCATATGCTTCATGGGCCTGTGTGTGTGTGTGTGTGTGTGTGTACGTGTGGCCTGAGGCCTCTCTGTCCTCCACAACAGCAGTCTAAGGACAAGTTCTTCTACCTTCTAGATAAGGCAGTTGTTTTGTGCCTTCAGTTCATAATTAACTTCTTAGACCACTGTGTATGTGTGTGTGAGCATCTATGCCTTGACTGTAAAGAACTGGCATGTGGTGTGTGTGTATCTTTGGCTGGATTGTAGTAGTCTGGTATGTAAGTATGTGTGTGTGTGTGTGTGTGTGTGTGTGTGTGTGTGTGTGTGTGTGTGTGTGTGCATCTACAGCTTAACTGTATGGGTGTGGTATGTGGTGTGTGTGTAAGTGTCTATGACTCGACTGTAGAGGTGTGATATGTGCTATGTGTGTGTGTGTATGGCTCCACAGTAGCAGTGTGGTATGTGGTGTGTTGTTCGTGTTTGTATGCGTGTGTCATACTTCTTGTGCTGGTTTGTTTTGATGTCAGAGTTTGATGGAAAATGATTGCAACAAATCACACACTCAGTAACATGTCTCTCTTTGGTTCTCTCTCTCTTTCTGTCTGTTTCTGGTGCTTCCTCTCTTTCTCTGGTTGTGTGTCTGGTTGTTTTTATATCTGTGTCCCTTTGTGCCTGTGCGTTTGCCCCTCTCAGGGCCTCTGGGGCCAGGGTATTCTCGCTCTGGCTCTATGGATGCAGGCAGATCCAGTGAAAACAGGACAACCAAATCTGGCAACAGCAAAGATGGCAGCACTGTTGACCTCAGCAAGGTAACACACACACACACACACACACACACACACACACACAAAGAGGCATGCATTGTCCAATAAAATGATGACCTTTGACCTCTGCAATTTCAGTAGTTCATCACGTTTTCATATACACACCAGAGTTGATCTCATAATTTTGGGAGCCATTCAGAAGCTCCAGTTAAATAAAACCAGGGTTGGGCACCATTCACATTTGAACTGGTATTAGAACCAGGGCTGTTACCAGGCCTGTTACCAGGGCGTGGTGTGAGTGCGCTGTTACCAGGGCGTGGTGTGAGTGCGCTGTTACCAGGGCGTGGTGTGAGTGCGTTGTTACCAGGGCATGGTGTGAGTGCGCTGTTATGTGTCTCAGAGGAAGCGTGTGTGTTTAGTGGGAGTGGGTGAACATGGTGTGAAAATGGGGGAAAGACCAACAGATTTAAAAATAAAAACAAATGAATAATGGAAATTAATGTTATTTTTTTTAATGTGAGTGTAAATACCATGACTCAAGAGCTGATGATAACAACAACATTTAATTAAAAATATATTTTAATAGCAAAGCAAAACCTACTTACTACTTATATACCTATACTACTTATATATCATATAGTTATATATAGTATAGTTATATATAATATAATTATATATTATATAGTTATATATATAAATAGTTATCCACATACTTAGGTAAGTCATTACCTGAACGTAACAATGAAGTTCAGTCCCTCACATTTTCGTCGTCTATGGACGATGCAGCTTCTTTGGTAGTTGGACTGCAGATGTGCTTCTAACATACTAACGGCACGTGGCTTTCAGGCCATCAAACACTGTACACTCTTCATCTTTTAGATGCGTTTTATGTTTGACCAGGTGTTTTCTCTGTTACCATGGTAAGATCTGCATTTCACACTACAAATATTGCAATCAGCATTACACAACATAATGTAGTTGGCCAGTCTAACATAATCTAACCTAACTCTGTATCATGTTAAACCTTAATGTAGTTATCATAGCACAGCCTTCTGATCATACTGACAGTCCCAAACGCTCTGAGTCTTTCTCATAGACCGCCTCTTTGATGATAGATTAAAAGCAAACCAATCGGTGACATATTGGTATTCTGGTTTTCACAGTGCTCTCTCTCTCTTTTTCTCTCCCTCTCTCTCTCTCTCTCTCACACACACGCACATGCACACTACTCTATACACTATTTCCTTCTCTCAGGTGGATATGAACTTCATGAAAAAAATCCCCCCAGGAGCAGAGGCCTCTAATGTGCTGGTAGGGGAGGTGGATTTCCTGGCACGACCAATTATAGCATTTGTCCGTCTCTCACCAGCTGTACTGCTCACAGGTCTCACAGAAGTGCCTGTACCAACCAGGTAATGCACACACACACACACACACACACACACACACACATTTTACTTTCCCAATTTGGAACGCACAAAATAATTTAAAATGTTAATTATAAGCTTAGAGCCAATGAAAACCTCATTCTTCTGAGGAGCAAGTCCTTTAACTATCTCTGACAAACTGGTGCATGCTAATAAACACATAGACATTCATGAGAACTATAAAGCAACTACAGAGTTAAATAATGATTTATTTAGCAGTTAAATCTTATATAATAAATACTTAATGTATGACTTGTTTAATTACTCAGTATCAACTGAGCTATAATATGAGCTATGATATTCTGTATCCATATCTGCTGTGTGTGTGTGTGTGTGTGTGTGTCTGTGTGTGTGTGTGTGTGCTTGTGCGTGTCTACATGTGCATGTGTGCATGTGAACATGTATGTGTGTGTGTGTGTGTCTGTGTGTGTGTGTGTCTGTGTGTGTGTGTGCTTGTGTGTGTGTGCATGTGAACATGTATGTGTGTGTGTCTGTGTGTGTTTGTGTGACAGGTTCTTGTTTCTGTTGCTTGGACCATATGGAAAAGGTCTTCAGTACCATGAAATCGGACGCTCCATGGCTACACTGATGACAGATGAGGTGAGATATTACGTAATAGGTCATAACTCACATAAGCAGCCTTCATTAAGCTGTATGACATAATGTGTTCCACTTCAAGGATGCTGCTGAAATCAAATCAGCTTTCCATAAATAACAGGTTAATGGCAGCAGAAACAAGACTGCATAAAGACCTGAACCTGCATAGACCTTCATCCCTGGTATCTGATACTGACTGGAGAAGGAGAGAAACGTTTAAAAAGGGTTCAGGTTTTACGTTAGATTGGCTGTCAGATCAAAAGTTGTTGTTTTGACTGTAACTACATGTAAGTGTTGTCAGGATAGGAGTCTGGGAAAGTGGTTTCAGGACAGATATCTGGACGATTCATATCAGAATCACAGTATTAGAAGATATTAACAGGATATTAAGGTTTCTGAAAACTGGACGAATTTAATTTAGGGAAGTTGCATTCAAAGGTTCCAGGTTGCTGTAACTATTTGCAGGTTGCATCTATTCTCTGTTGCAGGCTTGGTGGAGGCCCAGGTTATCCAGCAGTCCATGAGGAGCTTTGCTCTGGTGTTATGGATAGTGATGCGCCTTGCCTGTCTGTGTCTCCCTCTGAATTCTCAGATATTCCACGATGTGGCGTATAAGGCTCGGAGCAGGGCCGACCTGCTGTCCGGCATCGATGAGTTCTTGGACCAGGTGACCGTCCTCCCTCCAGGAGAGTGGGACCCCTCCATCCGCATCGAACCTCCTAAGAATGTCCCTTCTCAGGTCAGAGGTCAAGCTCATGTCCCAGCGCTGAGCGAACACGGTTTCTCTCCCTCTCTTGTCCTCTGTCCTTCTGTCTCTTCTTCCGTCCCTGATACATTGATCACGCCCAACATTAAAACCACTGATGAACTGAATAACATTGATTATCTCATTGCAATGGCAGTGGTGGGATTTATTAGGCAGCAAGTGAACAGTCAGTTCTTAAAGCTGGAAGCTTTAAAAAAAGGTGTAAGAATTTGAGTGACCTTTGACACGGGCCAAACCGCGATGGCTAGATGATTACGTCAGCACCTTTCCAAAACAACAAATCTTGTGGGATGTTCCCAGTATAGAGCTGGTCTTGTGGGGTATTCCCAGTATACAGCAGGTCTTACCACTGCAAACATGAGTCTGCAAACAAGTTTTGACTTGGCTTCCAGACCTCCCAGATCTCAGTTTGATTGAGCACATGTGGCATGTGCTGGAGAAACAAGTCCAGTTCTTGCTCTGCTCACAACTTACAGGACTTGAAAGATCTGCTGCTAATGCCTTGGTGCCAGATACTGTGGACATGTTTAGTGGTGTAGTGGAGCGTGAGCCTCAGCAGGGATAAGGGCTAATTACACAATATTGAACAACGTGGTTTAAAGTTATAGCTGACTGATCTAGGTGTCTTCACCACCTCGTTACTCCATATGAAAATGAACATGGTATATGCATACATTATAATGTATATATTATAAATGAGGACTCTGTAGATCAGGTGTGTGGGGGGTGTGATGTAGTGGTGTTGAGTGTATAGTGAGTATGAGTGTTATAGAGTGTTGTGTTGTGTTTATAGTGAAGATGAGTGTGTGGGTATGTTGAGCATACTGTTAGTGTGTGGGTGTGTTGTGAGTGTTATGAGAATGTATGGTGAAGATGAATGTATATATATATATATATATAGGTTATTGCTTGACAAACACAACACTTCAAAGAACCAAAACTAAAGCACCTGTCAGTGTTGGAGCTGGTCCAGGTGCCAACCGAGAGTAGAGCTGCAGGCACAGAGGGGGCAGACCGCAGGGAAGGTGAGCTCTCTCTGTGGTTTCCCAAGCTTATTCATACACACACACACACACACACACACACACACACACACACACACACACACACACGGCTGTTACTGGCATTACACTGGGATAGCTTCGAGTTATGAGTAGGAAATCATAGCTGGCTCAGTAAGCTTTAGAGAGGCTGACGGGAATTGTTGTCTCCAGTCCATAACAGTGATGTCCTCTTTATGCTGTGGATGAAGAACTGTGTATGAGGAGTTATAAATGAGGAGTGTGTGGTGTGTATTGATTGTACTGTAGCTGAGGAGTGTATATTGTATGTGTGTGTTATAGATGAGGAGTGTGTGGTGTGTATTGATTGTATTGTAGCTGAGGAGTGTATATTATAAGTGTGTGTTATGATGAGGAGTGTGTGGTGGTTATTGTATATGTGTTGTAAATTAAGAATGTTGTCTGTGTGTAGGTTATGCTTGTGTGCTGTATTGTGCATATGCTGTAGAGGAGGAGTGTGTGTTGTAGAAGAGGGTGTGTGTGGTGTACCTGAGGGGTTTGTGGTGTGTGTGTGTGTGTGTGTGTGTGTGTGTGTGTGTGGTGTACCTGAGGGGTATGTGGTGTAGATGTGTGTGTGTGGTGTACCTGAGAGGTATGTGGTGTAGATGTGTGTGTGTGTGTGTGTGTGTGTATGTGCATGGTGTTCATGTTCCACTCTCTGTGTCTGGTCCAGGTGAAGAGGAAGACTCCATCCCAGCTGAATGGTCCAGTATTCCCCACAGAGCCCCTCCAGGAGGAACAGCACCAGGCTGGACCTGAACTGCAGCGAACAGGGAGGTGAGAACACGCATGCCTACTCACCACACACACACACACACACAGACATGTGCATACACACACTCTGACAGAGAGCGGTGGATTAGCTAAATGAATATGCAGAGTGTTTTCCTTTTATTTGCTTATAATGTGTGCTCAATGTAGCCAGTAGCGTATGGTCAGGCTTTCCACTGTGATTAGTTTAGGTGTAATCCATAGAAAAACACAGATTCTCCCAGATTTACAAGTCTGTGGGAATAAGATAACAGAGACATATGAGCAGCTACACACATATACACATGGAACACAAACACACCACACACACACACACCATTATTTATACTCAAAAAAACAACCTCTTCCACACTCTCTAGGGCAGGGGTAGAGACAGAAAGCAGGGCTCTGAGCTGAGCGTTTATCGCTGTCCTGTCTAAGCACCAGCAGGATCACAGTTAGAGGTGGTTACGTGTTCCATTAGAGCTGGAGCTAAACTGAACAGCTACATTTAACAGTTAAATGTAACGTTGACAGCATGCATTTGAAAACAGTGTGAGCACCTTTTGAAAAGTGCAGGTGTTCATTCAGCACAGAACAAGGGACGAACAACAGCTGTGCACACCTGCTCTGAGAGGTCTGCATATTAACACTGGTCTCTGTCTCTCCTCTCTGTCTTCCTGCGGATGGTAGAATTTTTGGTGGTCTGGTGATGGATATCAAGCGGAAGGCTCCGTTTTTCCTGAGTGATTTCAGTGACGGGTTCAGGCTGCAGTGCCTGGCCTCTGTACTCTTCCTATACTGCGCCTGCATGTCTCCTGTGATCACCTTCGGAGGCCTGCTGGGAGAGGCCACCAAGAGCAACATTGTGAGTGACACACACACACACACACACACACGTGTGCATACTCGCATGCACACATACAAACTGATGGACACACGCACTCATTTGTTACATGGAATATGATAAGATTTGTTGTCAGTCTCTGGGGGTTGAGGAATCTAATGGCACGGGGGAAGAAACTGTTGCCAGTCTGGCTGTGAGGGCATGACAACTTCAGTGCCTGTTCCCGGATGGCAGGAGAGAGAGGAGTTTGTGAGAGGAGTTTGTGAGAGGGGTGTGTGTGTGGATCATCTACAGTGCCGATAGCTTTGCCTATATGTGGTGTAAATGTTGATGATCTGACTGAAGACTTTTTCAGTCAGATGTTGAAGATGTTGGTGCTTCTCAGGGAGATGTTGAAGATGTCTGTGAGAATGTCTATCAGCTGGTCTACACATCCTCTAAGCAGTCCAAAAACGTGTGGTCCAGGTCGACTTCTGCAGGTAGACTGTGCAGAGATTGTTCTGATGATGGTGATGTCCAGGCAGGGTGGTACCGTCCTGTCGTTGGTGATGTCACAGTCTAGTGGTGTTGTTCTGTAGTTGCTGATGTCACAGTCAGGTGGTGTTGTTCTGTAGTTGCTGATGTCACAGTCAGGTGGTGTTGTTCTGTAGTTGCTGATGTCACAGTCAAGGTGGTGTTGTTCTGTAGTTGCTGATGTCACAGTCAGGTGGTGGTGTTCTGTAATTGTTGATGACACAGTCAGGTGGTGTTGTTCTGTAGTTGCTGATGTCACAGTCAGGTGGTGGTGTTCTGTAATTGTTGATGTCACAGGCAGGTGGTGTTGTCCTGTAGTTTGTGATGGCCTGAATGTCCTGCCACATGTGCTGTGTGTCATGGGAGGTCTGGAAGTGTTCACAGATCTCAGAGCACTTTCACTTCTCTCAGCTTCAAAATCATTCCTTTTGTTTTTTCTTTCATTCCTCTCTCTCTCTCTGTCTCTCTCTCTCTGTCCCAGAGTGCAATAGAGTCATTGTTCGGAGCCTCTCTGACTGGCGTGGCGTTCTCCCTCTTTTCTGGTCAGCCTCTGACCATCCTGGGCAGTACAGGACCTGTACTGGTCTTTGAGAAAATCCTTTTCAAATTCTGCGAGTGAGTCATTGACATTTTTTTTTGCAATGCTGCCATCCAGTGGTATTTTTCTGTATAAACAAGCACAAACACCATGCCTTGCTTGTATCTGAAAAACCTTTTAGGGTAATAAGCAGTCACAGCATGGCCAAATATAAATGACAGTATAAGGGATGGATTTGTTTTTTAGCAAACCTAATTAAAAAAACCCCTATTTTAAATAATCAATCATCCACAATGCTTTGTGATGCCTTAGGGATTATGGTATGGTGTACCTATCACTGCGCGCCTGTATCGGCCTGTGGACAGCCTTCCTCTGCTTAGTGCTGGTTGCCACGGACGCAAGCTCGCTTGTGTGTTACATCACTCGCTTCACAGAGGAGGCCTTTGCTGCTCTTATCTGCATCATCTTCATCTATGAAGCCCTGGAGAAACTAGTGCACCTGGGAGAGACCTACCCAGTTAACACACACAACAGTCTGGATAACCTGACACTGTACAAGTGAGTACACACACACACACACACACACACACACACACACACATATATTCCAGTATGATTTGCATCCTAATGCAGTATGCAGTAGTTTGGGGAATATCAAATGCCCATGTTTGTCCCTCTCTGGCCCCTGTAGTTGTCAGTGCTCAGCTCCGGATCAAGTGACCAATGAGACACTGCAGTTATGGAACCATACAGGACACACTGCAGAATCCATTCCATGGAATCATCTCAATGTGTCGGTCAGTGCACACACACACACACACACACACACACACACACAAAGGCACACACACACACACACACACACACACACACACACACACACACACACACACACACACACTC
>JAOXYF010000481.1:7500-11710 GCA_028565775.1 Sternarchorhynchus goeldii | reverse complement strand
ATTCGCTTCCTGACTGAATCGGTGGGGCATAGCCATCCCCTGCTCAGACGACTGATTGGCCGATTAAGATGTCAATCTCCTGGAGATGAAGACTCTGTAATGATAGCAAGGGTGGTGGTAGTGGGTTCTTCCCCAGTGCTTTGCCAGGAGGTCCTGTGTGCTTTCTCCAAACTGTTCAAACACAGCACATCTGTCAGGTGATGGGATCAGCCGTCCCATGTGTCCCACAACCTGCCACAATTTCTCGCAGTGCTTCTTTCTCAAGGCCTTTCCCGTGACCCTGACACAAGACCCATCATAGCAGAAACATTCCAGACCGTGCTGGAAGACTCCTGATGCACTCGTTGTCTCCAACCCAGAGGGCAAAGTTTGCCCAAGCTGAAAGAAGAGTTTCAGGACATGAACAGCCTGGAGTCAGGATGTTCAGGTCCGAAGGAACTAGCGGGAACTAGCAGTCCTGCCAAAAATGGGCCACATTTTTACTTGTTTGAGAATTTCCAGGTCTGGTAGGGAGGGGAGGTTAGGGTTAGGGTCATGACACTGAACTCTATCTGTACCTCTATAAGACACATAGATGTGGTAATACAGACACTGATGGTGCTTTGAGGTGATGAATGTACCGCTGCATAATAAAGATGCTGTCCTGAATTGCACATGGTCTTCAGGTAATGAGATAAAATCACTTGAAAATCATTATCCCAGATACACCCAAATATGCTCCTGACTTATTTAAGTAGAACTATACATGCCACGGATTTAAGACAATCCCAGACATAAGACGTGCCAATGGTCAGCAGGAACGCCAGTACACTCAGTAAATTGAGTTCTATTAACGCTCTTTAGAGAGAGAGAGATTTCAAGCCTTATGAAGTGTGGACTCGGGTAAAAGTCATTTCCCATTTCTGAGCAGTTCTCTAATATCCATTTGAAATACCTATCTTAAAAAAGGTATTAAGAAATGCCCTCAAGCTCCTTGTTGTGCGTGTACAGCTGTATTTCTGCCCCGCATGGATTCCGGACAGTTTCAGCTTCAGCATGCGGCTTTCAGCCGGACTGAAACAGGCCACTCCGGTGACAGGCTGGATTCTTTCCGCCCGGGCGTTTCCACCTGTGGGAAAAGGTGGAAGTTTAATTGAGCTGAAGATTAACTGAAGCAAGTGTCACTGAAGCTCCAATAGATCTGCCTGCAATAAGCCCACTTGTATGAATCTCAAATTAATGGTTGCCAGGCAACATCAATCCTCTGAATTCTCTCCCGCCTGCTCTTTCGCTATCTTGCTTTTTACGCTCTCTCTATCCTCACTAATGCTCTCTTTCTTTCCATCTGTCTGTCTTTCTCTCTCTCCCTCTCTACATTCTTTTTTCTTTTTTTAATTTAGTCCCACACTAAAGTTAACCTCTTTTTTTCACTGAAGCTGCAAGATAATTAATGCACATTTCAAATGAGAACCACATTCAGAAAAGAGCAGTCAAAGAAATAACTTAACGAGGCCGTGATGCCCCAGTTATCATCAACGCATGCTGCCGACTTGAACATGTCCTGCGCTGAAACTTTGTGTAGCGGGTGGAGCAGGTCGTTGGAGCTTTAGCGGGTGGAGCAGAGTCGTAACAGGGGTCGATGTTAACATCACTCCAGGTTGACATGCTAGTCTCCTTCTGTGTTATGTCATTACATGATGGAGGTGTCAGTCAACAGGCTCTGATACAGAAGCCCCTCCCCTTATTATTTGGGACATGCCTGCTGAAACAGAAGCCCCTCCCCTTATGCATCAGGCACACGCCCTGGCTGATTCAGAAACAACTCTTTGAAGGTGACAAGATTAAACTTTCATATGGAAAACAGAGTTGGGGAAATTCTGCTTTTGATTTTTATTTCTTGCAAACATTGGTGGATAAGAGAAAGAGAAAGAGCTGTAGTTCATACATCCATCCATCTGCTTGCTAACACTGGAATGTAGTTTTTACTGCACATACAGTATATTTTAATTATAATAGAGAGATACATGTTTTGATCACTGACAATAGATAGATAGATAGATAGATAGATAGATAGATAGATAGATAGATAGATAGATAGATAGATCATTGCATAGTTCATTATAGCATCAGTCCTCCGTCACTCTGACAGAAGGACAGCATCAGTCCTCTGTCACTCTGAGAGGACAGCATCAGTGCTCCGTCACTCTGACAGAAGGACAGCGTCAGTCCTCTGTCACTCTGAGAGGACAGCATCAGTGCTCCGTCACTCTGACAGAAGGACAGCGTCAGTCCTCCGTCACTCTGACAGAAGGACAGCGTCAGTGCTCCGTCACTCTGAGAGAAGGACAGCGTCAGTCCTCCGTCACTCTGACAGAAGGACAGCGTCAGTCCTCCGTCATTCTGAGAGAAGGACAGCGTCAGTCCTCCGTCACTCTGACAGCTGTGCGGTGCTGAAATGTGTCCTCATGCCAGTGGCGTCTCCCCCTCTGTCCACCGCCCCCCGGAGGGGAGGGCAGGCAGAAACCGTCGCTCTTAAGTGCTGAGCAAAGATGTCACACGAAACAGTGCAGCGGCGAGAGAAACAGGCTTTCTGCTGCTTTTCACAGAGACATTTTACTGCATGTCACAAAGTTAATGGGAAAACTGGTTAATTAAGAATAGCTTTGAGTGTGGAAAGAGGTTCACGGAAAGATGTAAGGAAGCGGCCTGGTTAATTAATTAAATTAATTGGCCGGCACTGCAGGCTGGTAAAATAATAAGTAATTGGTATTGAATGATTTCTTAATTTATCCAAAGCCTCATTATCGTTTTACTGGAGTGAATTATAAAGTGAAATAATGAACATTGGTCAGTCGGAGTCTGGAGTGGTCAGTGTTGAGGAGTCCGTTTACAGTGACAACGTAGGGAAAGAAGACTGTGGAGATTTCATGTTGGCTATGCAGAGCACGGCCTGTCAGATCAACCTAAAACCTTTACCAACAAACCCATCCATGTGAAACAGATGCTGTGTGTTTCCAGAATCCCTGGTCACACATACAGGGTTGAAGCTGCTGCACTCTGTTTCTTGAGGAGGGTGCGCTTTCACAGGTGCCCCTCCCCTTCTCACTGGTGCCCCACCCCCACACTGCAGAGCCCTTCACTGTGCCGGAGACGAACATTCTGGGAAGGTCCCAGCAGTGTCTTTTTCACATTACTGCACCACTGAGACGTGTGCTGGTCACTCCACTGTACGACGTGCCCACCTGGCAGTGACTCAACAGATGGCAGCGGAAAGGCTGCAGGTGACGTGCACCAGGCTTAAACACCTCTCTTCAGCCACACGTCAACTGCGCTGGCCACGCAGCTTCCAGATTGTCTGACACGTTTAACATTGGGAGGCAGGATGTGCTGAGCAGATTCGGGATGTGCTTTTGTAGCGGACCCAGCAGAGAGCTGGGAGGCACGCCCCTGCTGAAACACGACTGATGCCCAGGTACAGGATAGGACACTCCTTCCGTCCTCCTGTTCTTGATGCTGGTTTGACACACTGAACTTCCATTCCTTCATGGTTAAAGTGTACAGGATTATCGAGTGTCCAGGAATATCCATAATTATATTCATTTTTATACAGGATTTAAAAAATCCTAAAAAAGATACTGGACAGCTGTCTGTTCAATTGTCTTGCCAAAGCATTAAAGGCATCATTAGCTCCCAGTAACATGAGCATTAGCATCTCACATTTGTCTCAAAGAATAAAGATGTTTCAGAGTCTCTTATAAAAACAGAAGACACACAACCTCTTAGGGTCCAGCGCAGGAAACGCTGTCTCAGAAGCCTAGAACACCACAGGACTGCGTCCAGAGCAGCACACACAACTCCTCTGAGACTCTCCATCGAAGCACGGTGGCATGGGTGGAGACGGCTGCCAATGAAACCCATGAGTTCATCTCAGGAAGATGTTCTGGAACACAACACTAACACCTTATAGCAGGAAGATGTCCTGGAACACAGTGCTAACACCTTACGTCAGGACGATGTCCTGAAACACAGCACTAACACCTTACATCAGGACGATGTCCTGAAACACAGCGCTAACACGTTACAGCAGAACAATGTCCAGGAACGCAGCACTAACACCTTACATCAGGATGATGTCCTGAAACACAGCACTAACACCTTACATCAGGATGATGTTCTGGAACACAGCGCAAACACTTTACAGCAGGAAGATGTCTTCCAATGTCTCAGTTAG
>JAOXYF010000481.1:0-2500 GCA_028565775.1 Sternarchorhynchus goeldii | reverse complement strand
TGAATATGTTCACTAATCTTTAATATAAAATAGCAGGTAAGGGACTGGAGTTACACTCCTCTGCGTACGTTTTTAACCAGTTTAATCATTTTATACATGTGAATGTATTACGGTAGGGATCCTGAAGAGCACATATTGAGAAAGACCGACGAAGACTCAGTGACACATACACACTTTTATACACTCTCACCCTAAATGGAAACATATAACAACAAAGATACCCATCACACACACCACAAGCACAACACACCCAGACGTACACACTCATTTCACTAGACTGACAGGACAACCAAGCACACCCCCACACAGACACGCCCACACAGACACGCCCACGCAGACACACCCACGCAGACACCCCCACACAGACATGCCCACACAGACACCCCCACACAGACATGCCCACACAGACACGCCCACACAGACACGCCCACACAGACACCCCCACACAGACACGCCCACACAGACACGCCCACACAGACACGCCCACACAGACACGTCCACACAGACACGAGACAGGGGAGGAGGCCACCAAGACAGAATGTCAATTAATTTAGATTAATTTAGGTTAATTATGCTTTTATTATTATTATTACTATTATTATTATTATTATACATTTGTATAATGCTTTTCATAAAACCCAAGGAATAACACTGCAGCATCTATCCCCTACAGCAGCATCTACCCCCCACAGCAGGATCTACCCCCCCCCACAGCAGGATCTACCCCCCCCACAGCAGGATCTACCCCCCCCACAGCAGGATCTACTGCATCAGCTGAGCTTAAGAGGGAGAGAAGGATGTTAGAGATTATCCAGATAAACAGATGCCATGAAGACATTTTATATGTGAGAACTAGAATCTCGTATCAAACCTGTCTGTTTATGGCTAAACAGTTAAGTTATTTATTTTGATATATATGTATTCGAGTGAGTCAGAGGCCGCCTTCTGAATGAGCTGTAAGGGACGAAGCATTTTTACATAAAAGAACATAAATAAGCGAGTTACAGATCAGAGGAAGCACTTTCATGGATCGATATCTCAGCTACTCCAGAGGACCACAGGGATGAGCAACGTTGGGAAGCTGAGAAAAAACTCACCTGGACGAGGGTTTGTAGATGAACTACAAAAAACAGGAGGTGATCCAACATCACCAAGAAGGTTTCAGAAGAGTCGACAGACATGTTCCAGAGACCAAGTACGGAAGTGGAGAACCGAGATTCAGCTGATTTAGTGCCAGTGAGCAGAAGTTTCCAGCTTTTGTGCTTTCAGTAGGACTTTGCATGGAGCTATAAATACATTTTGGTTACCAGCATTTTGAACATTATTGATTAATAATGCATTAATGGTCTTAAAGGTTTGTCCTCCTCTGGTTTGAACAGGCAGCTGTTCTGTGCCTTTCCGTTACTGGCAGATCTGAGCTGGGGCCCAGGGTGCGGCAGGGGCCACGCCTCTGTCTTATCGCCCCTGCACCTGTCTCCTCCAAGGCCTCTACAAATGAGCACGTTATTGAGATTCGCTTTAGATAACGCCGTATCAAGTCAGCGCCTTAATGGCCCGTTGGATATCAGTACAGAAGCAGTGATGGTGTGCTGGTTTGAGCGAGAGAGAGAGAGAGAGAGAGAGAGAGAGAGAGAGAGTGAGAGAGAGAGAGAGAGAGAGCACGTGTATTTTTACTCGCTGACCCCCTTGAGGCTGCGAGCTGTGTTGTGTTTTTGGTCACAAAGGAAAACTAATTTGTAATCTGCAAACATTACTTATAATCTCTATCTTTATGAGCTGTTGCCTAGTAACAATGCGTCACCTCTTGACATGGAGTTTTACGCAGTAAAAAAAAAAATGTCAAACAGCGATGATGCAGCAGAATAAACGAACGCATGCGAAAAAAACTGAATAAGGAATGAGGTTCAGCGTCTGACTGACTGCATTCATGTCCTGAAATAATACTGAATCTCACCTCCATTATCACGCATCTGTTTGGAAAAGCGTATTTGCAGGTCGAGGATGTTATCTGCCCGATCCAGTGAGGTAGTGGACGCCATGGCGATAAACCGGGGCCGCGCCGGTCACCGCAAGCGGGGTAGTCCCGCTGAAGGTGCATGTGAGCCTCCACCTGAATGAACCTGAGTTCTGCATGTTCTTTTCAGGAGCTGTGGCGGAGCGCGGCCCACCGGATCGTCCCGAGAGCTGGATGTTCCTGACCTTGTCGGCGCTGAAGCAAAACATCTGAGCTGTTTATGAAACATGACGACATGAGGCTTCCGATTTAGATGGAGATCGACAGTGGAGCATCACCTCTCGTTATGTATCAAGATGAAAATTAAACTCCTCGGTTTTGATTCCAAATCAAACGTGCTGGGTTTTTGTTTGTTTGTTTGTTTTGCCTGTTTCAAAGTGTGCCCAGATAAGGGTTTGGTCAACTGTTATGTGATACAGTGCATCCGGAAAGTATTCACAGCGCTTCACTTTTTCCACATTTTGTTACGTTACAGCCTTATTCCAA
>JAOXYF010000480.1:0-11713 GCA_028565775.1 Sternarchorhynchus goeldii | reverse complement strand
ATAACTTGCAGGTATCTGAAAGTGTTCTCTAATTTTGATCAGTGTTCTTTTTCAATTATATCATTTAAGTTTTTATGTTGTGCTTTAGAATATATACAATTTATGAAATGATCTTAAAATACTGCTATTTCACTCCTGTTAGGATAATTTCACATAGGACTACACAATGATCTTGACATTTAGGAAATTGCGTGGTGTTCTCTAATTTTGATCTCCAGTGAACATGTCATGATTAAAAGAGGGGGTGGACTTCTTCTGTGACTTAGTTTGGCAGTAATTAGCAAGAACTGTAAAAGTGATTACAGATACTTTATTAACATTTACAGATTACAGATAAGTAATTAACATTTTAATTATCATTTCATATTGTTGACCAGGACAGCTATCAAAAAATTAATATTATAGAATTAGAAATCTAAAATCCCACCTCCAAGGAAGCAAATATTTAATTAATTTTAATCTTACGGCTACCTAAAAGTACTTTTGACACCACAGATTTCTAATACTCAGCTAAGAATAGAAAGTTATAATCTTCTAAATTCATATATTTGAGGGAGATGATGTGTCTAAATTTTTATGTGATATTATATTACAAGACAGCAAGGCGAGGTGTGATGTAGTGACATTTAAATCCTGATGTATTGTTGTTTTTCCTCCTAAAATGTAGAACTCAGTCACACTCATGAGAAAATCCTTTACAAACAAACAAACCACATATTTATATCCTTATCCTCAGTCACATCAGAATAACTAAGTTTATGTTCATTTTAGGTTCATTTATTCCCATTTGAAGGAGAAAAAATATACCAGAAAATTTGATAGTAAAGAATATTTATTATAATATACTGAGGGAATATGTGCTGCAGTGATAGAGGAATGATGTGATATGTAAATCATATCCCTAAAATGAAAAAAACAAAAAAGAAATGCAGTTTGTATGCATATTTGTGAATTTTATTTGCATAAATAACATATTTAAAAAGAATTTCTACTTACTTCTGGTACTTACTTATATAACCTTCTGGATTTCGACCCACCCCATATTATAGTGAAGCACACAAGGTTCAGAGAAACAGGACATTTCAGAAAGAAGCATGTTGCTTACACAGCTGATGAAGGACCTCTGTTTCAAACATCCTGTTTCTCTGGAAACCATATGTACTTCACTACAATTTTGTATATCTTTACATCTCTTATTACAACAAACAATATATATAATGTGGTGTGCCTCAAAATCCAGAAGGATTTACATAGAGAGAGAAAGAAGAAAGTTAGGAGGAGTTAGAAAGAGACAATGTAGATCTGGAGACTGCGAAGGCCAGGGAAACAAAACCTACTGTCTAAATATAATGTGGTATAATGATACCACAGGTATCAGAGAACCAAGGGTGTGCCAAGAAAACCTTCCCTACATCATTACCTCCATTTACACCATCACTCCTTTCATCGATGGATCCTTTTGTTCCTTTCACTGATGTTTTTCCTCATCACACCATTGTCGATACTCTTGACACCAGTGCATGAGAAAAGCAACAGGTTGGCAGGTTTTGGATTTATTGGCCCTGGATATTCTAACACCAATTATTATGCTTTGTTTGAAATTGCCCAGGTCGCTTGAATTATATGTCGCTTACCATTATAATGTGGATTCACACTTAAAATGATCCACTCTGGGTCACATATCTAGTTCCTTTCAGGGAACCTCCATCTGTGGTGAAAAGGGAAGGTGTCACTACTAAAATATGACCATATTTTTTATGTAGTATTGCCAAAAGTAGTCGTTCACCTTCCTTGACTCACATATGAGATGACATCCCATTCCTAATCCATAGGGTTCAATATGACATTGGTCCACCCTTTGCAGCTAGAACAACTTCAAATCTTCTGGAAAGGCAGTCCACAAGGTTTAGGAGTGCGTTTATGGGGATTTTTGACCATTCTTCCAGAAGTGCATTTGTAAAGTCACATACTGATGTTGGAAGAGAAGTCCTGGCTCTCATCTGGTAATTCATCCCAAAGGTGTTCTATCAGGTTGAGGACTCCAGTCAAGTTCATCCACACCAGACTATGCCATCCATGTCTTTATGGACCTTGCTTTGTGCATTGGTGCACAGTCATTTGGATGGGTGAGCGAATACTTTTGACAATATAGTGTATATATAAATAAACACACACACACATACATATTTCTATACATCGTTACATCTCAGCAGGCTCAGGTCTTACTCTAGTTAAAGAGCGTTCCTCACACAGCCCTATAAATTTATTCCCTTTATGTTGACCGGGTGCATATGAATCACACATCATCAACAGTCATTTATCACTTGCTATTCATTTCATTCAGCTTTACTCCTTTCATCCACCTCTCTTTTCTTTTTCTTTTGAGGTCACATCACACAACCATTCACTGAACTGGTGGCTAGAAATCACTTGAATGAGTCATGAAGATAAATCTCTCTAAGGGGACAAAAATTAGCTATGGGTTAGCACTCCAGTGCTGTTTGTCTCGAGTGATTATATATAAATTGCTAGTTATTATGTTGTTCATCTGCTCTTTTAATAGTAATAAAAAAAACTTCACATTTGAATTAATTTCCTACTCCAACCCTCCATTGGCTGATAAACATCTGAATGATTAATCAAATCAAATCAGTTTTATTTATATAGTGCCTTTTACAACAGATGCCTTTTATAAGTGTCCGAGTCCAAGCCCCTTCAAACCACAATGATTAGGCCACTATCCAACTATCATTTGGAATTCAGAATCAAACATATTTCCACAGCTTCCATATTGCTATAAGAACATATGCCTGCTTTTAACAAGACCTGGCCATCTTCAAAAGTAACTAGACCTTTTAATAACACCTGGCCATCTTCAAAAATCCATCTTTTTAAACTGAACATAAAAGGGTAAACTGCATGGGGGATCTAATTACACACACAGCTATGCTACTGAATGCTGGCCTTGTATACCCAGCTTTCCTCTAAAATGTACAAACTTGTAATCATAATGCAGGGCCTTCTGAATATCAGCAGTTATGTCAGGAAAAACTTCTATCAAGAGGAGCTTGAACTCATCTACTGCCCAGATCCTCCAGCTCAAACCCTCTGATAGGGAATATAATACAGTGCCTTTTTTTTCCATTTGCCTATTTTGTGGAATGAGCTGTGTCCTCCATATTTACAGTACATGAAACTGTCCGTCAGTGGACAATTAAATAGCTAAAATGGAATAAGACTTTTGTAAAAGTATTTTTTCACAAATCAACCTTTAAAAGTGCCCACTTAAGCTGCCTTCTTTTGTTTGTGAAGCAGAGGTAAAGATCTGAAAATAGCCACGGACCTGTAAGCTTCAGGGTATTTCATGATTACAGTGTTTGTGTTCAGTAGCACTGTGATATTTACATTCATTCACCCTCCACGTCGTTGCAGCATTTTATACAATCCCCATTATACCTGGTGGACAGGATGGAGGTCAAAATTAATATATATAGTACTTTTTACAACAACTGTTGTCAAAAGTGCCATGTTCATGTAAGAGACCATGAAAATATAACGGTTTAAACAAACCAGCCAGTGCTGAGGTGACATGGGAACTGGAAGCCCAACCGTTTTCACTCATCAGCAGTTGGTCAAAAACCCAGTGCTAATTTTGCGTATGCTACGATGTGGCACGTAGGCATTAGCCATAAACACCGCAGCAATCGCTTATGGTGGCCCAGCAACAATCGCTTATGGTGGCCCAGCACACCAGGGATGGGACCTTTGCACAGAATGATCTCATGTGCTGAAGGGCCAAATGACTGCATAGACACAAAAGACATGGGCCCCTTGGTTAAGCCCTGTTTTGCTCAAACACTAAGTTGTCTCTTGTTCTTTAGCACAATTCTTGTATTGGTGAAATTCAGTTTTATATGATTGGTGTGTAAACAACGCCATTAATGCAATGTCAAAACAAATGCACATACAGTGCTAAGAGGTTGGGCTGAGGAGCAGAGCATGATATGTGTTTGAGCTGTTAATTTTAACTACACATTGTGCATTAACATTCTGTATGAGAGAATGGCACACAGAAGATGCAGCATCATCCTAAGGGAAAAGAGTGTGCTGTTTAAGAGCTTTTTTTCAGCATAGTGTGGAACTCCTAAGCCCCTGGTGGAAAGTTCAGTGGCTCATGGATCACTGTAGATCAGTTTGTTGCCATTGTTCAGTGAGGTCACAACAGAAAGTAAGAGTTAAGTAATTCGGTTTCAACATGTAGGACTGTGCAGTTAATTGCTATACTTAAAGCTATCAGCCTCAGGGTTTTCACAAAACAAATGCAGGTCAGCAGCGTCACTGATCAAAGGCAAAATACCATGACGTGGTAACAAGCAGAACTGAGGGTAATTACTCTGTTTAATTAGAGACAACTTTCAAATGAGCATGTTGGTTCAGAAACCTACAAATTACTCACAGAATAAAGCTTCATCCAACTAGTTTAGAGTGAAGGGGACAAATATGCTGCGATACGCTGAACAGGAGCACCGGTTATGTGGGAGGAGTAGTAATGTCCTTCAGAATACCCAGACCTATAGATCACCACATCCCCAGACTCTCAGTCTTTTTTTATTGGTGATCTCTGCACTTGCAAGTGATGTTATGATGGGCCTCAATCAAGGACAGGAGACTTGATTAATTGATATGAATGCAATTTCAATGCAACTGCAAGATAAGTGTGCATGACAAACATAATACTTTAATGCTGTTTTAAGTAATATGTAATATTTTTAGTATGGAGCAGGACTACTGCGTTCACTGAAGACATTTTCAGTACGTTTTCAGTACAAGTTTGTTCATCAGTGAATTGCAGTTGCTATTTCATTAGAAGTTTTTTCATGTTCCATTGCAATAAAACCCAAGATGAGACTGCAGATCGAAACAAATCAACAAAGAGTTAGTTTGCACAGTAGATTTCCATAGAATTAGCATTTGTTGGGGGCTCAGTGGGAGCCTGGACACTAATGAGGACCTTCAGTCATGTGTGAATAATGAAAGACCTTTGGCTGCTTCACTCTTCACCTGATACTTATATTTGCCTTCTTGAGCATCTTTCTTCCTCTGACATTTTTAGATACTTTGATGTCAATGATAAATGACACAAAATACCAAAAGTTGCTCAGATCATTTAATGATATAATAACTGTGGTTCTCAGTTAATATACATTTTGATAATATTTCTTTTCATTAACAAATATTTGTTATTCCCAAGCCTTCCTTGGTGATGAATGAAATATATTTACTAAAACATATTTGATCAAATCTACACTTTTACATTTTAATCAAAAGTTTATTTTATCCAATCAAATTACAGTTTATCCGTCAGGTTTTCTCTTCACATTTCTTCTATTTCCACTCGTCATCTCAAGACAAGTTGCAAACAGATTCATGTTCAAGTTGTTCTTAATCTCTGTGGGTGGGGGAAAATCTAGCTCTTGAGTTAAACTGTTCATTGTTACACACATCACTCACTGATACACACATTACTCCATATAAACTCATGAATATGAATGAAATTAAATTGTCACATCATAATTATCACAATATAGTTCTCCAGCACATGTAGAACAATAAAACAAAGTTCTAATTTAAGACTTAGAATTGTGAATCTCTTTAATCATTTTTGAATTTCTGTATATTCCTTGAATATATATCTAAAGCTAGAATGACTTCTTAATTGTGTCACAGGTAAAGAATGTGCAGACAAAGAAAAAGTGAAGCTTTAAGCAGGTCTCCAACTGAAGAGTTTAATGAATATAAAAATACTGAAACTGAACAAAATAATAAACATAACTATAATGAAGGAGGCCCAATGACTTACAAAGACCAATGAGGTCTGAACAAAACTGGCCCTTTATATAATGGTTAATGTAACTACTTAATAATCCTCAGGTGGAGAGCTAATTAGTGGATAATGCTCACCACCTAAGGAAAGCATGGACAACATAAACAAAGGAAGGAAAATCATAACAAAATGGTCCATATGCTTGCTGCTGTCACTACCGGAGAACACCAGCAGGGGGACCTCCACATCATGATAGTCAGAATAACATTGTGATTTAGTGATTTATTTATTATAGTCAAAAGAGCCTAGTTAGAGCCTACAGGATAAGATATAGCATCATGTTTTTTTTTTCTTATTGGCAATCCCTTGTTGCTACCTCACCTAAATTGTTTGCTATCCAGCCTTGGTAAATCAAGGCTACATGTTTCATGATTTTGTTTAACTTTAATTTCTTAATTCTTCTAAGAGGCTGTATTTTAACCACACCAAAAATGAATGAGTAAAAGCTGCTCTCTGAAATATAAACACATTTTGTTGGAATTCTTGCAAAATTTGCTTTAGGACGTGGCTTCTGTAATTTAGCACCATTTAAAAGTAAATCTTATTATAATTTTAAAAACAGTTTAAATAGTTTCTGTTTTATCAGAGGTGTTTTAGAACCTTTGTCAACAGTATATATAGGTGGGGCAGTTTGATCCATATTCAGTCAGTTTCAGTAACCATTCCAATACTGTTTCACTAAAACTGCAGGATACCACTGCTGTCTGCAATATATAATTGGTGAAAAAAACAGCTGAGTTATAGCTAATGAAATTTACAATTGTAAATGCAGCACTAAGGTGCAAAGATCATTAGATTACCAACTGAGTCTGGTTCAGAAACGTACAATAAAATGAACAAAAACTCTAACCCTAACTCTCACAAATTCAGCCTTCAGTGATCTGGCTTTCATCCAGTTGTGCAGCAGTGTTAACTCTGCTATGCATGGCCAGCCTGATTGTGTTCTTCATGTGAGCCCACATACATACATGTCTCATGTTAACTCCTTTAACAGACCATGGGAAGCTAGCCAAGCATTTCTGGTCTACCAATTATAGGAGAAGTGTTGCATTTGCATGTACATTTGGCCTTTTTTACCTGTTGCATGTTTTTATGTCAGGTATGTCTTTACCAAGATCTTTGATGTGTAATTTTTCCACAAATGTCATCTCAAATGGGTTTTGCAGAAGAGAATCTTATTGAATTTTGGGGAGGCTAAAATTCGGTGTCTTGAGTAGCTGCGTTTATTTACATGTAACACTTTTAACAGAGTTTGTTAGTTTTGTTAGAGTTAGCATGCTTTGGTGTTTTTCTCACTGACTGGCCTATAGTTGGTTATGGTAGGCTCTGAGTTTCATTACTTTTGCCTAGATTGTGCTGGATTCTAGACTTGTCTGGACCCAGTTGCTAGTCAGTTGTTATTTGCTCTAATTAGTTGCAGCAGGTATGGTGTCGTCTAGGTCCAAGGTGTGAACTGGGGGTGCTTAGTGAAAATGATAAATTACAGAAGACAAAATGACAAAAGACTCTCCACCTGCTTCCCTCCAGCTCTCACCACACAACAAACGGATATCCCAATCCCACCTTAGTGTCAGTTTTCCTCATATCATCAAACTTTCTTCACGTACATCCACATACTTAAATATCCTTCCAGCTTGAAATGCGCCTTGCTATTCCTGTCCGTATATCTCACAGATCTCATAGACATCACCGCTGCAGACACTGTAACATCAACAACCTCATCTACTCCAAACAGTCAACATAACCACAGACCACTGTGACAGGGGGTTTTTTGGAATTGTCAGTCTGCTGTCCAGAAGGCTGACTTCATCTCTGCCCTAGCATCCCTGCACTCACTACACTTCTTGGCTCTGACAGAGACCTGGATCACATTCCTGAGTCCAAAGTTCCCGTCGAAAGGGAGCCCACTTATTCTCCTGGGTGACTTCAACCTTCCATCAGACAAGTTACATTTTTCCTGCAGCCTTCCACTGTTGTCGTCATTCAACCTTGCCCTCAATCAGTCTCCTCTGACTCACAGAGCAGGCAACACCCTGGATCTAGATCTCACCCGGCCCACCTTGGCAGTGAACATCATGCAAGGGATTCCGCTGTCCGGACAGAGAGGGGAAGTTCATTCCACCATCTTGGAAGAGAAAGAATAAACTAGAAGCTTGTCTATCATGGGATTTTAAACATGGCAATAAATGAAGTGCCCTTTTGGCATCAGATTCGGGAAACTGGTTAAATTTAGGTTGCTATGTGCGAATTACATGTATAGTTGAAACCAGAGGTTTACATACACTATATAGAAAGACACATATGTATTTTTTTCTCACTGTCTGACATGAAATCAGAATAAACCTTTCCCATTTTAGGTCAGTTAGGATTACCAAAAGTATTTCAATTTTCTAAATAATGAGAGAGATCATTTTTTAAGGCATTTTTTGTTACTTTCTTCAAAGTCAAAAGTTTAAATATACTAAGATTACTATGCCTTTAAACAATTTGGGACAGCCCATATGATGATGTCATGTCTTTGGAAGCTTCTGATAGGTTCATTGGCAACATCCGAGTTAATTAGAGACACACCTGTGGATGTATTTTAAGGCACACCTGAAACACAATGCTTCTTTGTGTAACATGGGAAAGTCAAAAGAAATCAGCCAAGATATCAGGAAGGGAATTGTGGACTTGCACAAGTCTGGTTCATCCTTGAGTGCAATTTCAAGATGCCTGAATGTGCCTCGTTCATCTGTACAAACAGTTTTACCACCCCTGTGGGATATAAGTATGTACATAGGCCATGACTGTCAAGCAGAGGAAGTGGAGAATACTTTAGAAATTTGCTAGGAACAATACGATACCTTTAGTTTTTTTATATGCTTTTTTATTAAAGTACGTAATACAGCCACAAATAAAAATGCATTTTCGCTAATGAATATTTGTAGACCGCCAGGGCCATACTCAGATTTTCTAATCGAGTTCAGCAACTTTGCGGCGAATTTAGTAGTGTACAGTGAAGTAATAAGGGTGGGAGACTTTAATATCCACTTCCAGATCCGCTGAAAAGGCCTTTGGTTCGATATTGAACTTTGTACGAAATGTAACAGGGCCTACTCATCATAGCAGTCATACTCTAGATTAACTTTGTCGATAGGTACTAATGTAAATAACTTAATTACGCTCCCTCAAACCACGGCAATCTCCGATCATTGATTGAGTCGCATTTTAGTCTTAATACCAGCTCGTCCCCTTGTTATTGCATAAAGCACTCGGTAACGCCATCTACTGTAACAATTCATTGAAACCCTTCCAGACTTAACTACCTTAGTTCATCTCCATCAGATCCGATGGAGTTAGACATGCTAACCGATGGTTTGGAAAATACTTGTAGATCAACTCTAGACACAGCAGCGCCGCTCCAATTTAAAACGACCATATTAAAAAAAGCCTGCTCCGTGGTACAACGATCAAACTCGTAACTTGAAACAAGTAGTAAGTAAATTAGAGCGGAAATGTCGATCGACTAAGTTGTAAGAATCACTGTGCCTGGAAAGATATCCTGCATAAGTACAAAAGGACACTCACTAAAGCACGATCATCATACGTTTCCCCTCTAAATGAGTGTAACAGAAATAATCCTAGAGTTCTTTTTAGCTTTAATTCTAAGATTACAAAACATCAGGCAGGTGCTGAACCTCTGATTTCAGCAGGATTTCTTTAATAGTAAAACAGAGAATATTAGACTAAACATAAAACCCTTAATATCTAATCCCACTGGTCTGTCCTCTGGTATGGCTGATACTGAACAAAATGTTTTTTAGAAGAAACACTTAAGGTTTTCCATCCACTTCCACAAACAGAATTGGAAAAAAATATTTTATGCTTAAATGCACAACTTTAGATTCAATTCCCTCAAACTTACTCAGGGAGGTATTACCAGCTCTGATTGAACCTCTCCTGTTGATTGTTAACTCATCCATTACCATGGGTCACATGCCCCAAGCCTGTAAATTAGCAGTTATTAAACCTCTAATTAAGAAACCAAATCTTGATCCATATACACACTGGCGATCAAAATTAGAGAACACAAAATTTCCTAAATGTCAAGGTCATTGTATAGTCCTATGTGAAGTTATCCTAACAAGAGTGAAGTAGTAGTATTTTAAGATTTCATAAATTGTATATATTCTAAAGCACAGCATTAAAAAGTTAAATGATATACATTGAAAAATTGCAATTGAAAAAGAACATTGATCAAAATTAGAGAACACTTTCAGATCACCTGCAAGTTATTGGTGTTAATCTGGCACCTGGTGCTAATTTCCTTAATTAAATAACAAACCCTGTTTAACTGGCAGCCTAACTTTACAGTTTTCACTGACTTTGCAAAAATGGTGAGCTGTTCCAAAGTGAATGAAACTCTCCAGCAGCAGGTTGTCCAGATGAAGGCCAAAGGGGCAACCCCATCGCCCCTTTTAGCAAGAGAAGCTGGTCTTTCCAAGTCTGTGATTTCTCGAATATTGCATATTTACAACATCACAAACTCATTCAAGTCCCCCAAGAAGACTGGTCACCCACGAAAGACAAATGCAAGAGAGCACAGGATAATGCGGAGAATCTCCATGGGTAATCTCTGCAGCTGTTCAGCACTGAACAGAGTAAGTATCTGTCTTGTCATACAGTGTCTCAACATTTAAGATCATTTGGACTGATAGCCCACTCTGCAGTGACCAAACCTCTCATTAGCAGAAAGAATCCAAAAGCTAGACTCGCCTTTGCTGAGGAGCATGTTGTGTGGACAGAGAAGTGGTCCAGAGTTCATTTTAGTGATGACGGCAAGTTTAATTTATTTGGGTGTGATGGGAAACATTATGTTCAACGACAAACTGGGGAAAGACTGGGTTCAGTCTAGGGTTAGGGTTAGTGTGTTTTAAAAAAAAAAAGTCAGTGAAAGGTAGAGGAGGAAGTGTCATGGGTTGGGGAATGTTTTGCCAGCAGGGGTTGGACCTCTCATACAGCTACATGGAAGAGTGAAAGCAAGTGTGTATCAGAACCTTCAACTCATGGTTCTTTCCTTGCGTTCATCACTCAATCAGCCAGCAATTTTCATGCAGGACAGTGCCCCCAGTGCTGTCACACAGCAAAATGGGTAAAGCAGTTCCTTGAAACTGAAAACATTGAAACAATTAAATGGCCAGCCCAGAGTCCTGATCTAAACCCAATAGACACCACTGGAAAATCCTTGGTGACAAAGTCATGGCCAAGAAACCGACAACGGTCACAGAACTGTGGAAGAGACTGGAAGAGTGGCCCAAAATCACACCAGAACAGTCTGAGAGACTAGTGATGTCCTGTGGCTGCAGATGTGCTGAAGTCATTCAAAGCAAAGGCCTGTACACTTCCTACTGTTTACTGATTGTTGTAACTGTTAGGTTTTTGCCTCTGTTCAGTCCAACTGACACGGAATACCTTCAGGGTTCGACCAGAAATTAGCTCAGCCCTCAGTATGCTTCGGTACGAGATCTCTGAGAACAAAGTTGCAACACACACAGGTGTCAAGAAGATGCTCTAAAGTTTATTAACAATATAGAAGTTTAAATAGAAGAAAGATTATGTGGAAGAAGAGAGTGATGGTGTGGGGTAACATGATTGGTCTAAAATGGAATCAACAACTAGATGATTGGTGTTAAGGATGGGGTGTGAAACACTAAGAAGTGACCTCCACTAAGAAGGTGTTTGGATTACGCTCGGATTCGAGTCAGACCGACTTTTATTGCCATATGAGTGAACAGATTCACAACATTAGGAAATTGTTGCGGCACTCGGTGCTAACATAAACAGACA
>JAOXYF010000477.1:0-11723 GCA_028565775.1 Sternarchorhynchus goeldii | reverse complement strand
ATTTAATATTTTAATAACCACTCAAACCAATTTAACTGTTTTCCTCACTTCTGAGAAAGTGTCACAGTATGAGAGAGGATGCATTTATTAATGTATAAATCTAAAGGATGATCCAAAACCAGAGTCAAAAGTCAAACATGTGGTAGCAGGCTACTAAAGGGAAGTTCACAAACAGGAAACCACTCAAAATGACTATGGAAAAATAGTCCATATATGGACTATGACTATGGACCCGAGAAGCAATCCAGACTAACAAATCTCAGAAACTCTGTGTGAGTCATGAGCGGCCTTGCTATAATTGCGGGGGAATGAAGAGTACACATAAGCTGGCTAACACAACCGGGAATGAGCTGCATGTGGAAGCGGGTTGGAGCCAGCGCTCAGTTGACCAGTGAGGCAGCGGACTGAAGCACGGAAAAAGGCTAGCAAGATGAAAAAATCTTGGTCCTGTGTTGGCTACTTTTAATTCATCACTGTAATAAGAAACTTCTTTAAAATGAGCGACTACACGTGGATTTTAAAACACATCTTGCATTTCTAATTCCAGAGTTTCGGAATTGTGAACTAGCTGAAGTTTAGCGAGTACAAGGGGAGCTTGCTGATTTCCTTCTTGAATGTTTCATGTGTATGAAATTGTTGAGAGAGCACGTATCTTTGGAGCCTGTGCAGTATGTTGGAACTAAGTTTAAGGTATATGAGGCCTGACAGGAGTTTAGCCTCTTGGCCGCCCTGAAAATACACAAGGTAGAATAATCTATGAGAATAAGAAATGGATACTCTGCAACCTCAAGCCCAGTGATGCAATTACCTGACATTTGTAACAGCCGGGAGTCTTGCAGTTTCCTGTGTTAATTTCTTTCAGAGTGAATAAGACTTCATGTGCAAAGCACATGATAAAGTTTATACAACATCTCAGGGTAGCAATGGCACTGTGACAAGACATCTTAACCTATTAACCTATGGCACTGTGAAAAGATGTCATAACTCAATCATACCCAAGCATCCATCAACCACGCTTTCGACACAGAAAAGGCTGGAAAGCCTGATTATTCCAGGCCAAGTGCCATTGGCAGGCTTCTCAACAGGGAGGTCAAGGATGGTTAAAGTTTTTAATTAATCAGCAGTAAAAAATTAGCAAAAACAAAAACCTCTGCAACTCTGATGGTGTGTGGCTGGGGTCTGTCGGTAACTGCATTGACCCATGGATCTAATTCTGCATTGTCTTTAATAAAAAAAAAACAAAATTTGAATTTCTTAAGTTTTAACAAAGGGGCCATTCTCTAAGGAGAATAACAGGGCATTACAAACATATGAGGGTATTTTGACCAGACCGTAGAAAATGATATTTTCCATCCTCACCCCCTTATATGAATTGTATTCTAAACACCCCACAAATCAAGTTTAGTAATGAGAATACGAGAAACCCAGGACAACACAAAATCCCTCCTTGATGGCATTCAGAAAGATAAAAGAGAGACAGATTTGGAAGTCTTGCTACGTTTCAGTTTTGACATGTCTGGCTCCACAAGTTAGATGTAACCAGACATAGAAACAAGAGATGGTGGTAGATGCGAAGATAGAAAAGATTAACGAACACACGCAATGGCTGCAGCCGGTATGCAGCTGCAGAGTGGAACTCATAAAGGAGGTTCTCCAAAATCTTGGAATGTCAAAGAACCAAAACAGAAAAAATTACAAAAAGCCACACAAATGGTAGAAAGGAACACAGCAACAGACTCCTACCATACACAAAGCAACTGGAAAACAATGATGTTAAATACACTGGGTGATTGGTAACACAATATGGAACAGCTGAGAGGAAATAAGAGTGAAAATGAGTGATCTAACTGGGATAACTGGGATGGAAACACACACACACACACACACACACACACACACACACACACACACACACACACACACACACGGTGTGGACCGGCAGGATACATGTGCTGAAGCATAAGCTAAACAAAGGCCACCTAGAAAGGTAACTGAAAAGGAATGAAAAGCGAGTCGTTATTCACTCCTCAGCATACTGGGAGGGAACCGTCAGTTTTATACATTTGGTTGTAAGCACTAGCTAGTGATATGGCCAAACGAAAGAAAAATCGATCAAATAAGCTTGAAAAAGTTGTTCTTAAACTTAGCAATCATCTAAAAATGTGAGGTTATTAGCTAAGAAGCCTTGTGTAGTTGGATAACTACTTATATCCATACACATTATACACACACACAAAACACACACACACAAAAACACACACACACACACATGGAACAAGTAAAATAATTTAACTTTAGTCGAAAACATTAACTTAGGGAGCTGCTGTCATTGTACATTTGTAATGTGGATCTGCTTACACAAGTCTAGCCAGTGCTTCATATACTGTGAAAAGCAAACCATCAGTCACCAGGTGTATTTAGATTCTGGTAATTCACCCATTGATCTAGGGGCTCCAGGTACTAGAGAACGCGTCCTCTATTACATTCACACTTGTCCAACAACCCTGCAAGTCATGAAATCAGGCAGACACTTAACTCTCTAACTTAAGGCTGTGCTGTTTGGCCTTTTCATATATTCTCTGGTCACACATCAAAACTATAACAGAGCTACAGTACTGACTGCTTTAAATGTGACAGGAAGCAGCATCGTAACATATTCAAATACAGTTTTTTCAAGGATCCTGTAATAAAATCTAACAGCATGTTATTGGAATTTTCAAGTCAGTACAATGTTTAATGACATTGAGACATTTTGAGGAAAAATTTGGTAAATGGTTAAATTAGCATGAAATTAGTATGCAGTTGTGGATCTGAAAGGTTAGGAATATATGCTAATAAGAAGACAACTGTGATTGCTCATTTAACCTTATAGGAGTAGATCCATTGTAAACTGGATGCACCGGAAATTTCCTCCAGACACAGTACCATGAATAGTTTATTTTTCTAAGACCTCGCTGACTGCAGACTGGTCTCTGATGTGCATATGAATTGCATTTTCTTTGGGCATAATCACCTGATTTTAAACAAAGGATATGTGTAATCTCATACCAGATGTAGAAAACAACTTTAGTGCAGCATCAGAGACGTAAGTCTCTGATTTTGTGGTGCTCTGAGTAAACTGAAATAAAAAAAATTCTGAATTCTGAGATTTTTAATTTTTAATGTTTCCTTTGCCACAGTTATGTGACCTCTGACATAAAAACTAAAGCATTGATATTATTGTTCCGGTCTAAGTTTACTTTTAAATTGCGTTATCTGTGTCTTCAGAGAAACAAGGTTATTGGTGTACAGAAACCACTTACCAGGTTTGTCATGTTTGACTCATCTCATTTTAAAAGCTTTCCTTTAGTCTTGACAGTCCCAGTCCTGAGTTTTCAGGCAAAAAGAAGATTCAGTCAAATGAAAAAAAAATAAGTGTGTAGTCACTTGATTCACTAAAGGATGGATGTCCCTTGTAGAGGAAAACTCTACCTGCCTCTGAATATGAACAACAAGCTGTGGCTTTACCCCAGATTATATTGTTGCCTAGAGATCAATAACTAGCTTTAATGCGCTGACATCATAATTCATGATGTAACACCTGTAACAAAAAAAATTGCAATGTCAAGTTGACATTGACATGACTAAGCACTGCTTTTTCCTAACCCTTGAGTGGTTTTATGACCTAAGGAAGCATCTGAATTATCTTTATGTTTATGAATTATGAGTGCAATCAGCATGTTCAGTGCAATCATATTCAGCATGTCCAGTGCAATCATATTCAGCAGTTGCACCTATTCTTGGGCAAACCCACTCCATCTCTCCATGCCATGGTGGCTGAACCGTGTTTATCGTCTGTCTGTGTGTGAGATTCTGATTCAGTCATTCAGTCATTGCAGATATAGTGCTCTGATCTGTCACATTTGCTTTTAACACAACAAATCAGACAGTTTCCATCTGCAGCTCCCTCAAGAAGAGCAGAAAGCTTCTTACCTCTCCTTTTCTTAATAGCAGATGCTCCCCAAAGGAACACAAGACCCCTGCCATTTCCCACCCTCACACTTAAAACACGAGCTGTATAGCAGGCTCACTAGACAAAAACAACAACAAAAAAGAAACAAAGAAACCGAATCCTTAGCATTATTTTGTAGAATATTATTACAGCATGAATAATATTTGCTCTTTTAATTAGTATTAAATACAAATCTGAAAAGCTGAAGAGAGATTAGATGATACATTTATAAAAAAAATATATGTTTGTATTGCTTGCTGAATAGTAGGTGGCTCACTTCCAAATCGGTTATTGTGAACAAAACCGTTATTGGCTTAAATGAAGCCTGCCCACAGGATACAACTATATACACTCCCCTTGTCAGTTGGGATGAGGGTGAGACTTGGCATTTGTTTACTCCAATGTTCTAGGCTGTCCTCAGAGGTTAGGATTAATAGGAGTACAGAGGTTAGGTTGGAGGTCAATGCTTGAAGAATAAGCTATTTATTACATAAATAGACACAGTACCTCTGGTAAACCACAGAGTAAAATATGGTTGAATGTGAACAGCATAAACTGCTAAATATGGGAAGATAAATTGGCTGGCTAATGATAGAGGAACACGCAACAGTAGGTCTTAGTGTTCAGTGGAGGTTGAGCACCAGTGACGCTCTGCTGGGGATGAAGTCATGACAGATGCTCCAGGCAATGCTCCAGTGGTGGATGTATGAGGACTAGGGGTGGCTGTAGGGCACAGAGCTTGACAGTCAGATTGGTGCTGGTTCCATTCCATTTTGAGCAGTAAGTTCTCAGCTTGGACCCTGGATCCCTCCTCAGGACCTTAATCTTTCCTGTTTTTCATGTTGGCGCTGCGGGAAATCAGGACATCTCTCAGGGAAAATGCCAGGATGCTGTTATGAGAACAAGAGGTAACATGTCCAGTGGTTCAGACTCCTGCAAGTGGCCAGACATGATGGACTTGTGGAGAGTGACGTGGAATGAGGCACAAGAAATGAGATGGCAGTAGGAGATAACAGGTCACCCTGTTATGAAATGGTAATTAACAAGATTTCTTCAAATAGGATGTTCCTAGAACAATGTTTCTTTTAACTAGTCATTACCATGCAATATTATCTTCACACTATGCTGACATTTTCTAGGCACTTACCTAGATCAACAGGTAGATTAGACAGACATGCATTGAATTTATGTCCTTGCTGACCAATGGAACCACACTACTTTGACTCAAAAAAAAGTTTACCACTACCCTAAGAATGCTGATCACAACATAAGACTGTTCAAGGACCATGTCCTACTTGAAGAAATCATGTTCACCAATGAAGAAAGGGCTGATTCTTGGATGAAAGAATCAATCAGACTTGTACACTGCTGCAGCCCTGGACTGTGTTATTGTATTCTTTCCAGGTGGACATGAGCAATGGCCTTCTCACTGTCCTTAAATCATTCCTCAGCTGCTAGTATAACATCCTGTTGAGGTGACCAAGAAAGAAATAGAGCTTGCAACCTGGCATAGCACTAGAACGAGACGATATATATGTACCTGGGAATTCTGGTTGTATTTGGCCAGAGGAGCAACTTATAACTCTTGCACAGCTGGATGTTACAAAAAGTTGTAATCACATTCTGCTGAGGTTAGCTTTTTGTAGAATAATACATCCTTGCACTGTTTAATGGGGTCTGAGACAGCATGGCCCCCATTCCCACTTTGGCAACATCCATTTCAGCGATCAAGAGCTTGTCTAGATTGAGTTGGGCTGGGAAAAAGGGCCAAGGTGAAGTGACACTTGGACAGTGAATACCTCCTCTACATCTGGGGACCAAGAGATACTGTGGGGAGTGTCTTTGAGGAGTGAGATGTGAGTGTGGTAATGTAGCTGAAAACCTGGAAAAAGAGCCAGTATAAGACGGCAAATTCCACAAACTGCTTAACCCAAACAAACAAACTGCAACATGGCTCTGACCCACGGTCACTCATGCACTGAGCATTGTGCTCCTTGTGGTTGGAACCTACCTTTAGCCAGAGGGGTTCTCTCCCTAACTATTAATGCTGTGGCCCAGGAATGGCAAGGCTGTAATGGGAGATTGAGGTCCAGGAAGTGGTCAGTGAAACTCTACAAGGTTCTGGAATCGATTATACTTGTGATGAAGGTTGAAGTAGTTGCCCAATACAGGGTCACAATTATATTGAAATGAAATGGGTCTAATAACCCAGCAGTTGGTGGAAACCACATAATTCACTTGCCTGGAGAGTTTGAAATTGAGGTAAACAGGGGCTACATTGCTCACCTCCCTCAGGCAAAATAAGTTGGGCCACCCAAAGAGTTGTTGGGTGAGGTGAGCTGATATAGCTGCTGTCTCTTTCTTAGCAGTCTGATGATTTGTTCCAGGCTCACAGCTCCTGGGTAGCTTTCTTCGCAGTTTCTTTGTAATCCATCACATATGCAGCCAGGAATGGAGCCATGATGGGAAAATATGTGTATCATTATGAGTGGGCATCACTGAAACCATAATGCAGTCCTCGCAGATCTGTTGAAACCATATACCACAAAATATTTTTGGACGGGCTACAAAATCTGGTCATGATTAAAGAAGTAGCACTGTCCTGGGTTATATCCTATCTGAGTGATCAGTATTGGTTTGTAAATGTGAAGATCTAATTTTTTGAATACACAAAAGTAAAATTTGTTATCCCACAGGCTCTGTTCATGGACCACTATATATAATGCATTCAGCACTTTGGTCAGCATCTGTTTTAAAAGTTCTCGATAAATAAAGATTGTATTATACTGTATTGTATAGTTATTTGTAAATATGGCATTGCCTTTGATTGCTATGCTCATGATATGCAGCTGTGCACTTTTGGCAAACTGGAGAACTTTATAAGGTTAAAAATAGGTAAAACACATTAGAATCTCAATGCTAAGAAATAGTTTTTTTCTTAACTTAGACAAAAGTAAGTACTACAGCAGGGATGGAAAGGTGCAAGACTCTTCATCTTTAAATCTAAGGCTAAAACATAGTTGTTTAGAAACATAGAGATCAAACTAAAACAAAAAAAAATGCCTCCTGCTTAGCACAAATATCTACTTGGACCTATCTGACCTGACAATATTTAACGTACTAGACTGTTTTTATCTAAACCATCAACCAATGATTCGTTTCTTAACTTAATTAGCATGTTTTACTACTCTTTTTTTGATTGGTTCTCATTATCCAGTGTCATCCAAAGGAGGATGTGCTATTTCAGTCTGGTCTGAATAACACTCTTCACTAACTTCACTTCCATTTAAGTTAATCAGAGATGTACAGGTTTAGCACCTAGGCAATCTAAATGCCTTTACCAAAAATATACCAACTTTAAATGCTAGCTCTGCATTCAAGCAACATCCACAAAATCCATGATGGGACCAAGATTAAAACAGGGTTGCAATGATGCAGTGTACTAACTACAGTCATGATTCTACTCTCTTAGTTTAACTGTAATTACAACCAACATTACCTTATGTCTTACTGCCCCACCTTAAAGAAAAGAATTTCTCTATAAAAAAGTCAGTATTGTAAATATTGCAACAGTTAAAAATGATTTACTAATTACTATCTGTATTGGACAGCTGAACAGATCATGCTTTTTCAGGATTTTACAGGACAAAACAAAATTTTACTCAGCCAACTGCTTATATTCTTGTATGCATTGTTGTAATGAGTTTAATAGCAAAATTATAGCAAATTATATTATAGCATAATAGTATTATATAGTGGGTGAGGTGGCAACTAACACTGGCACGCTGGTAGCTGGTCGTTCCTTACATTTTGAACATGTCCTTCCTTGCAGAGACAATGGGTTGTATGAACATGCTCTAGCCACCTAGCATTCAAGTAAAGTGAAGAGCAAACCTATAGCATTTAAATTGCTGTATGCAGTACATAAGGACACTATAGCTCACATATTATGCTGCTGCAAACCCAATTTCAGTGCTGCTGCAATGCTGTAAATATAATTTGGAAATCACAGACAGTCTGTCCAGGGTCAAGTGAGTGCAAGAGGTTACATCTATCAAGTGCCTTATCCTACTAATCCTCTGTGATGACAACTCTCCTTTTTGTTCCCTGGCAGATTTAGAGGGTGAGAAGGAAAAGTCAGTAAATGGGAAAAAAGACATCAAAACAACAGAAAATAACAGAATAACTGAGGCAAACACAAAATCATAGTTAGACGACACAATGGTAAAATATGCAAATACAATGTTCACATGAAAGTCCTGAAAGCAAACACCTTTACTTTTTCAGGAAATATAGAACACAAACTTGGGAATCTTGCAGGAAGAAACTTGTTATGGAGTGCAAAGTAGAAATGAGGCACTATTGGATTTCTGGATCATTAATTCAACCTGTAAAGTTGTTGAAAGTAGCTTCCCAGTAGTAGTAGTGGAAGGTCCCGCAGCTGACTGAAGCTGAATCTTTGAAGCTGAGATCTAGTAGTCTATTGGCATGATTAGACTTTTTTGAAACTCATAACCAGGAAATTAGCCAAAAGAAGAGAAGCGTTATCTCAAAATAGATACTTCTGAACATGATGATCACGTCTGTCATCTTCCCATCTACAATATCAGAGTAACAGAAGATAATTAAGAATGTTGAGTATACCACAGTCTAGTTTGAGCAGTTCTCACAATATCTTTCTCAGAGCATGTATATTATTGATGTGTGTATTGATGTTACAGGCATGACAGCTGTGCATCACCACTGAACTTAACATGTGACTGGTGCATATTACGATTTGCAGCATTACATCCTTATTACAGGAAAAGCTGATAAGTCCAAGAACATTCATACCACAACACAGTTTGAA
This sequence comes from Sternarchorhynchus goeldii, assembly GCA_028565775.1. Classification (NCBI taxonomy): domain Eukaryota; kingdom Metazoa; phylum Chordata; class Actinopteri; order Gymnotiformes; family Apteronotidae; genus Sternarchorhynchus; species Sternarchorhynchus goeldii. The sequence continues at coordinate 2,883 of JAOXYF010000477.1, read as the reverse complement.
TGTGATGACAAGATCATGGGGATGTTATGGCTATACTAGATGCTTTGAACACCTGCTAAGAATGTTATGTATGAGTGGTATGTATTGAGTGGTTGCAAACAACTACTTTGTGAACAAAATAGCATAACTACTGAGTATTGACAACTAAGATCATGCATGGTGAGATACTAGATGTTTCAGATGAGGGCATGTTGTCCAGGACGGTAAGAGAGAAGAATTGTTATTTTCTCATTTGGGTGAGGTCTCATTTGTTTTGTGGACGAACAGACAGACATTTGTATGAGTGTCTACACCTGTTGTTGCTAGGCAGCAATTCTGACCAGGAGAATTAAAGCAGAGTGATTTTCCTGAAGCTAGGGACACATACAACATATGCAGATATTGTGGCAATGTGTAAGGCACGGAGGGGCAAAGCAGGACACATTTATAATAATGAGTGTTGTTTACTGTGGGTAAATCCAAAGGATGGAGAAAAAAAAACAGAACCACATGGTGGACATCAATGGAACATTCAGCTGAGCTCTGTGGAAACCATGATGTCAAATGACAGAACTCTCTCCCCAACACGTAAAAGCAAAATTACATGTTTACAAACTGGTGCTCAGATGTGAGTAGGAGCCAAGAACAGCAGAAGGAGCTGGACCTGAAAAGGGAACTGTAAAAAGAGGCATAGAAAGAAACAAGATCGGACTGGAGACTGGACAGGGGACTGAACAACTGGAAAAGCAGGGAACAACAGAAGACTGGATGACAGGGCAACCAGATAATGGACTAGAGGAGCAGAAACATTTTTGTAGGTTTTCCATGAATGTAGTGTTATGTGAAATAGTTTCCCTTACATGAACTTACAAAAACACACAATGAATCTGTCCATCTTCTCTTGTGACCCCTTGTGACGCTGTATGGTGCGGTCAAAAAAGGGGCAGGATGCATACATGAGTCCACAAAAACACCAAGTAATAAGGGGTGGATGGTACAGATGGGAAAGGAATAAAAACACAACACACATGGTGACATGCTAAAGGAACAAACAAAACAAGAAACCACACAGTGAGTGGCACCACGAGGACGAGGATATAAAGGAGAGAGCAATAACAGTACCCATATCACCTGTTCTCTTTCTTTTTTTTACTTTTGTCTTGCCCCTTTTAACCAGCTGCCTATCTCTGACTGTGGTTTTTTTGACTCTCTGTCGGCAGACCTCTGATTTTCGCTTCAGGCCTTGGTCTGGTTTGTTAAGTGCCCTTTTCATGGACTCCACCTCTGTCCATTTCATTACAGAATACTCTGCCATCCATGGATCCAGCAGAGCTGACTGAAATGCATCGCACTATCCAGGCTCAAGGAAGAAGGTTCTATCTAGCCAGAGGGAAACACACACACACCAAACCACACACCCTCACTCACATCACCTGCTTCCCTCTTAATCACTGCATTACTGAATCATGACTTACACCTGTTGTCCTTATTTTCTGCCTATTTAAGTCCTACCCATCCATGCTGCCCACTGCACTCTTCTGTGCCAAGAAGGACTACTTGCTGCTTTGCTTTAAAGCATTGGTCCTTTCGGGTCGCGCCTCTTATCACTGATTTACCTCCATTTCGAGGCAACACAGTCTTTTTTTTTTGCTGCTGACAGATTTTCCAGCGCCTGACATTTGGTAGCCTTGAAGTTACCCACAGCATTAGAAATCTTTGAAGTTTTATTCGAGGAGGTATTTTGTGTTTTTGGTATCCCAGAAGGCACTGTGTCTGACCGGGGGGGTCCCAATTCACTTCCTGCATTTGGGCTGCTTTTTAAAAGTTTTTGTAGGTGTCAGTGAGCTTTGGGTTACCACCCGCAGTTTAATGACCAAGTGGAGTGACTCCCAAGTTCATATTATAGCACTAAACAAGAGGACTGGAGTACAATCACAACTCTCTTATAAACTCTCTTAGAAACACCTCTACAGGTATGACTACAAACAGTGAATGAGTAGATGCACCACAGTGAGAGAACTTGGCATCAAGCACATATGCAGCTGTAACATGCGGTTCAGAGGCAAAAACAAGCCAACCTACACCGCAGAACTGCCCATCTACCAACGAGGCCAAGAAATATACACCTGAAGAGCCCTTAAAACTCAGTCCACACTACATCTGGCCTTTCAAGATTCTCAGGCATGTCAATCCTGTGTCAAACATTGTACCTACCAACTACTTGCCACATATTGACATTTCGTGTCTCACTGTTAAAGTTAGCACTGCCTTTCTCAGCCTGTTGAACCCCCGCCACCGTTGGATATAGATAGAAGGCTGGCGTGCCTCAACGTTCAGTTCTCTCTTGGATTCCAGACGTTGGGGTAACAGACTCCAGTACCTTGTGGACTGGGAAAGATATAGTCCAGAGAAATGATCATGGGTTGGGGCATCTGACATCCCTCATTGCAGATTTTCATCGTGTTCACCCCGACAGGCCCGCTCCATGGTCCCAAGGTCATGTTCATCACTGCTCATTGGTCTCTGCAGGGGCCAAATGGGGGAGAGGGTATCAGAGATGGTACTTTGATGCGCCGTAGGTTGTCATCTGGAGAATTCTAGCAGTTTCCATGGCAGCTTATGACACTCACCTGTACCTTATCAATACAAGGCTATATGAAGCTTTCAGGACTTCAGAATCATTGTGAAACACTGACACATTGTCTACATACCATGCCGTTCACTGTATTGTTTACTGTATTGTTTACTCTTATGATCCATCGCCTGTTCTGTTTTTTTGGAAGGTTGTCTTGCCCCTTTTGTACTGCTACCTGGTATTTTTAATCCCTTGTGTCACGTCCCAGCGCACGCCCAGCTCGCAGGCCACGCCCACCACCCGTGGCCTGCCCCGTTCCCAATCACCAG
>JAOXYF010000476.1:0-11738 GCA_028565775.1 Sternarchorhynchus goeldii | reverse complement strand
TGTGTGTGTGTGTGTGTGTGTGTGTGTGTGTGTGTGTGTGTGTGTGTGTGTGTGTGTGTGTGTGTGTTTGTATGTGTCATAGTGTCACTGGGCTCCTTCACATTGTTTCCCAGCTGAAATCCAGTACTATTGATCCTCAACTCCTCCAAATCAGTCACACACACACACACACACACACACACACACACACACACACACACACACACCACAGCCTCTGCAGTTATATGATGCTGACTAATTTTGGCAGCAGATATCGAAGCTCCAATCAATAGTGATAAAACATGCATATTTGCTCTGGGGAATAACAAAAAATAAAAATAAAGCCTCATGCGTGTCATTTTGGACACGCGTGACAGAAGGAAGTGAGACACGACTCGGTCTTGAGCTGTTTCCCCGACCGTTAACACAGAGCTAAAGACGGTCAATCATTCTAATAGGGGAGTGCGTGCAAATCGATTACCACAGTCCTGAAAGTTTACGGGTGTCCGTGGCCTTCGCAGGTTACAGGAGCTTCCATCAATCTGGCCTGTTGACGGTAAGATCACCTCAGCCTGGTTTGTGGTCGACTAGACCCTCAAAACCAGCCCTTCGGTAATACAGACCCAAACAATCCCAACAAACTGCCCCAGACCCAAACAAACTGCCCCAGATCTAAACAAATGTTTCAGAGCGTCTCGGAGCGTCTCGGAGTGTCTGTGCGGAACTACGGATGCCGTGGCCGGAGGCCGTTGCCTTGTTGGAGTGGACGGCCAAATCCCGAGTAGCTCCTGTCCCGCTTCTGGTCCAAACGGGATGTCGGCGTGGAAACGGGCATCTTCCCATACACCAGGGATCCGTGCGCACCGTGACTGTTCGGCTCGAGGCCTGATATGATTGCATGTGACGTGAGGCTAATAGTCTCTCAAATTATTTTGCACACCCTCAATTAGCCTATGCAGCGTCCAATTAATTACCCCTGCTGAGATCGGCCTGCCCCGACCCTGTGGTCATGGCGACCGCCTGACCCCCCGAGAAACGTCACGGATGCTTTATCACCGGAATCGGAATCGAGTTTTTCTCACTTAATTTGGTGACCTTGGAAACTGGCTCCTCCCCTCCCCTCCCCGTCCCCCTGCCGACGAGATCTCCGGGGAAGTTCAGCTGGTCACGCACAGGAGTTGATGTTGCATAGGAAAAAGGAGCCGCAATGCATGTTGAGATGGGGAGCAAAGCTGAGTGGTGTTTGCAGATGATGACTCCTCGTTTGGCCCCTCCCCTTCCAGTCACACTCTACCCCTTTACCCCACCCCCTTACCCCTCACACACCCGCCCCTTACCCATTCAAAATCACAGAGAGATCTCTCCCCCACTGCAGACCTACACACTCTTCACAGGTCAAGCCTTACGCTTAATAATTTATATACAAATCATTTTGAATGTACTGTTCTTAGATCAGTCCAGGTCTAGTGCACAGGGCTCTGTGTAGCTCTGATGTGTTGACCAGACTGTCCTTCTGTAGAAAGAAACTACTGGCAGCTAGGTGTTTGTCCTTGGCTTCTCTGTAAATGTTTAAAGGATAGAGGGAGAGGGAGTGTGTGTGTGTGTGTGTGTGTGTTTAGTGATAAAACATAATCCATATACGTGTCTTAGTCTCAAATCTTTAATGACAAGACACCCTGTAATACATAATACATAACTACAAACCACTTTTGTGTGTGTGTGTGTAGGTGTGTGTGTGTGTGTGTGTGTGTGTGTATATGTGTGTGTGTGTAGGTGTTAGTGTGTGTGTGTGAGAGTAGGTGTGTGTGTGTGTGTGTGTGAGAGTAGGTGTGTGTGTGTGTGTGTGGATTGTGTGTGTGTGTATGTGTGTGTGTAGGTGTGAGTAGGTGTGTGTGTGTGTGTGTGTGTGTGTGTGTGTCTGTGTAGGGGTATGTGTGTGTGTGTGTAGGTGTTGTTATAAAACACAGTAGTCTGTATTACAGTCGTTCACATCTGTTACAAGGTGACACCCTCTAATACAGATGTTGCTCTGTGGAGTTACATTACAGTGCATCCACAGGAAGCCGTTGCTATTGGACACCACTGGATAGAGGCGGGACGAGGCAAGATCGGAGGTGGCGTTAGAGCCAGGATAGGAGGCGAGTCGGGGCGGGGGCAAAGGCGGGATCAGAGGTCTGTGGCAGCTCCACCAGACGCCTTGTTTGAATCCAACTCCTCCTGCTCTCCTGGAAGCCAGTTCCCCGGCAACCACTAACCAGCAGCTGTGTGAGAAGCTGCGTTGGCTCCTCCACCCACTGCGCTGGTTCGAACTCACACCACATGATCAATAGGTTTTTCTCCGAATTAGAGCAACTTAGTAAATTCAGTGCAGAACTGAAGTCTGCAAACAGAGTCAGTCTGACATTAGCCTGGTGATCATGGAGTCAGTCTGACATTAGCATACCCTAGATTTTATTTTTATTTTTTTGAGCCAACACGTCTTGCTGAGTTCCGAATCAGCTGGAGATAACGGCAGGCTGCGCAAATCAAAAGACAACAAACTCTAAACCACGAAGTGTGCTGCGAAACTGCGGTTTTATTGGCTGTAACATAACTGGATAAAAACAATAGAATCTCTCTGTTCTGTTCTCAGCGGGAGAGATCTTTAATCTGGTCTTGCCTGCACCTCCTGATTCAGCTTCTCCCTCAGGAATGATAAGCCACTCTTTTGGGTCCTATTTGGAGACCTCGCCCCTCTTGTGATTTCTGCCTTGTTCCATCTCAGCGAGTTTTCCCTCATCACCTTCACCCTCAGCTCGTTCATTAGGCTTCTACACCTGGAGTCGTATGGACCTGCTTACTGACTAAAGTCTTTTGTGTATCAAAAACGGCCTTGAATCTGCTCTTCGCCTGACTGAACTCACAAAGTACAAGTGTATATTTAGTAGGTAGGTAATTGGCCTAGTGATGTTCCTTGTAGGCCCTGAACACATGATCGCACATGTAATTTAGGCTTAGAAAACCATTCGACTGAAACAGAATGTTGTGTCATTGTAGTTTTTTTTTAAAGGCTAATTTAGATAAAGTGTATCCAGCTGGGCCAGTTCTCCTTCACCTGCTTTTCATGCAGTTTATTATCAAATACAGCTCTTCTTGGTTCACAAAATATAAACTTTCTATGATTTTCCAGAACTGAATGTAATCATATTCATCTCGTCACTCTCAGTGTGTGCAGATAAGTTCTACGTGTTTGTAATACGAAGTTTGCACAAGTGGAGTTATGCATGGTTCTATTTTATGACCAATGTTATTCTGTTTATACATTATTAATCGTTTAATCTTTGATGTTTTGGTGCTATTTTCGATTCTAGTCATAGTTTAAAGCTTTTGAAGAAATTAGAGTCATACATACATTTCTTTTAGTGAATGTTCCGCTGACCGCACTTCTTAACAAAGCCAACAGATTTTCTGACAGGAAATCACATTATCACCCCTGCTGCGTTCTTTCTAAACATAGCATGATGCATTTTGATTACACTCTTTTAATTAGCATGCTATCTTTTCTGTTTGTGATGGGTGTGTGTGGGAGTTGGAATAGTTAGACGTTTGATTTGAGTCTGGGGATTTATTTCTAGTTTTTATTGTATTGTATTGCAGCTGTTGTGGTTTTAGAATCAGTACAACGTTTTTGATGCCTGATAAAGTGGACATTAGATACTGATTTATTGATGCAGGATAGAACAGAAGGCAAACACAGCCCCAAAAAAAGATTTGCAGAGATGTTTTTATCTCAAGCCCTCAACGTCCTGGTTGAAAGTTGGGTATGTGTGATATTTACATGGTGTGTACATACCAGAAACTAGTTGACGTGGTGACCAGCTTCTTGTTTTGTAGGTCTAGGATTTGAAATGTACCATACGAGCTTCACACACCACAGAAATAAAATTTCATAATTAAGTCACTTAAAGGTGACTGTCAAATGAAAATGGTTACCATGTAATGAGGCATCAGTGTGAAAAATGAGATGTCTGGGCTCCGGAGCGGTTCAAGGAGATTGTCGCCGGGGACAACGCACTGCGGCTCGTAGCGACACCGCATCCCTCTGGCTCTGTTGCCATGGTCGCGCGCTTTCTCTCTGGGTTAACCCTAGATGATAATCTGACTGGCGCGAAGTCCCGGGACGTGTGTGTGTGTGTGTGTGTATGTGTGTGTGTGAGCGAGCCGCACTGTAGGCAGATCAAAGGAAGTGGTACACATGTAGTAGGAAAGTGTTGGCCTGGCCTGTGTTTACTGTTTAATTGATTCTGTTCCTCAGCCTACTGGGAATTTGGGCACAACAAGGCATGGCTTGATGAGATGCCTCTGGGTTGTGTGTGTGTGTGTGTGTGTGTGTGTGTGTGTGTGTGTGTGTGTGTGTGTGTGTCCAACACCATAACAATAGACAAAATGCCCGCAGTGCCAGGCAGACTGTTATAAAGCTGACTGCTGTGAAGTGAACAAATAAGTTGAAAATCAGTGTTTGCGTGGAGGAACTCGCTCTCTCTCTCTCTCTCTCTCACTGACAGGAACCACATCAGCCACTCGGCCAGAGACTATAAGAGAAGCACGTTAGATATGGTGGGGTTAGTGGCGGGTGTGAGGCCAGGGGTGGTCGTGAGCTGAGGGGCGGAATCCCGCTGCGGTTACGCACGAGTCGCTCGGCGGTAATTAGCTGAAGAGTGTGCAACTTCTCCAGTCTTTCCCCACTAATGAGCTCTCCGCCAACGACGCTTCCTGCGGGCTCAGCGTTTTTCTGACCGCTGCGAATGACGGTGGGAGCAGCCTCCCGCAGGAACGTCCTCGCTCCAGCCGGGGGGACGTCCGTTCGGATCCAAGGGGGGGTAGGGGGAGGTGTTGATGGCGGTTATGGCTGGCAGGTGTTCAACAGTGTAGAGAGCTATGAGGAAAGGCTGCCCTGTGAACACTCCCCTGGGTCTTACAATACACTGCTTTCCCTTAAGGGGTTGGAAGTGTCTTGTGTATGTTTTACTAGCTGAGGTTCATGAATGCTACGCTTCAAAATCTTAAGTTTTAGGAAAATGTCAGATTTGCTGGGTAAAATAAGGCAGAGAGAGTTTCCCAGGTGACTCACCTCCCTGCTTTCTGTCTCTCTAGAGTTCTTCTTGGAGCTACTGGACAACTCGGAAAAGTCTCTAAACGACATGTTCGTGCGCACCTACGGCAAGCTGTACACGCACAACTCGGAGATCTTCCAGGACCTGTTTTCCGAGCTGAAGCGCTATTACACAGGTGGCAACGTGAACCTTGAGGAGATGCTCAACGACTTCTGGTCACGCCTGCTGGAGAGGATGTTCCAGCTGCTCAACTCGCAGTACGCCTTCGGCGACGACTACCTGGAGTGCGTCAGCAAGTACGCCGACCAGCTCAAGCCTTTCGGGGACGTCCCGCACAAGCTGAAGGCGCAGGTGATGAGAGCGTTTGTCGCCGCCCGTACCTTCGTTCAGGGCCTAATGGTTGGACGCGAGGTGGCCAATCGAGTGTCAAAGGTCAGTCCCGACCCGCCCAGGCGTCTGTCCGTCTGTCTGTCCGTCTGTCTTCCCCGTCTGTCTTTCTCCATGTCCCTGTATGTATCTGTCCTTCTCTCTGTCTCCCTGCCTGTCTCTCCATCTCCGTATGTCTCTCGCCTATCTCTCCATCACATGGCTTTAATGGTGCTCCAGCCGATTGTCTAACGTCAGAGTTAATATAGAAAAACAAGTTTTAACGATAAGCGCATTTGCCTTGCGTTAGCCACGCACACTGCTACAGCTTTCGCCGAGCTGTTTTTGATCAGGAATCATGGTTTTAATATCTCCTGCGTTTGAGCCTTTGTTATTGAAATGCATCTATCACAGGTCCTACGTGTCTCGAGCTTTTTTTTCACCCAGAGATGCTTTCGCCTGCGGTCAGGGACCGGCTGGCGTTGGCCGGCTACACTGCCGCTCCCTTTGATGTGGTGGTCGTTGTCGTCCTGAGCATCTCCTCTCCTCGCTGTCTGACTGGAGTAGATGAAAGGAAGGTGCGGGGAACGTGGCAGCCTTGTCCTGACCCCCCCGAGTGCTCGATCCTCTCTGTAGGCATGGGGCATGCTGGGAAAATGAAACACAGATCTGTGGCTATTTCCAGTTTGTTTTAGTGGCAGATTTAGCTAAAAATAGCCTGAAAAAATGCAAAATAAAGTAGAAGACACGCCCCCTCCCCGTTTTCTCCCAGACCAGTCGTATGACACATATGTAAGCATCTTAAGACTGGCAGTTTTTCCAAGAGGAAGGAATTCACATTCCCCCCAGAGATCTTGATGCCGTAGCATATAACAGCTTGTCCCTCAAAACTGCGAAGTGGTAAATCTCATGTCTCATCTTGTAGGTCTGGTGGTCTGTTGGGCGGAGCCTCAAAGCCACGGCCCCCCCCCCCCCTTCCCCAGCTCAGTGTTGATTTGACACATGGCCCTTTTCAATGCCCCCTACGCTGAACAAGGAGATGGGTCAATGTCCAGCAAGAACCAGGTGCTAACTGGACTACATGGGCTGCTCCTCATGTACCACCCACCAGATCAGAGGCGTGGCCTTTTGGAGGCGTGGCCTTTCCCAGGGTCGTTAGAGGCTCTTGGAGAGAGTTCCCGCCGGAGACTCTCCTCAAAATTTCTGCCCTTCGGCACGACAACAGGCTGCCGTCTCGCACGACTGCTCTGACTCACTGCTTTTGAAGTTCTAACTCAACCTTTCGAAGTTCGAACCTCTCAGGACCATGCAAACCCCCCCCTCCACCCTCCTCTGGTCGTCATCGGTTGCCCCGAGCACCCAGTCACACGCGCTTGCCCACCACAGCGATGCCAGGTGTCTGTTCTTTGGGTGAGGGAACGGCATTACCATTAATCCAAACGTCCTTGAGGAGGTATGAACACCGCGCTAGTTCGCATCGTAGGCCACCAGCTTTAGCTCTTTCTGAGGCCTTGTAAAAAAAAAAAAAAAAGTTTCGATAGATGGATGAACTGTAAAGCTAGACGTGTCTGTTTAAGTGAATGAGCTTCTCTGCCTTGCATTTCACCCAACTTTGCGAAGGATGGTGGCTCTGTGAAGAAACCGCTGTGGACAACTGTAACCGGTGCTTCAGAAATGTCTGGTTCTTTCGAAATAGATGTGCTTTAACTGCGTTCGAGCTTCTGCGTTATAGTTCCACGGGTTGTGCCGTGAAGGTCTGTAGTGTCACAGAAGTTAAAAGCTCCTGGAAACTGAGAAAAACGGGACATTTCCCGACATTTTGTACTGCAGATCCCTGCACTCAGATCAGTACAACGAGACCTTCAGGTGGTACAGAATGGACTTTAAACAGCAAAACAAGTCCGTATCTCATCCGGCAGTGAGTCACAGACGTGCTCTCAGCTACCATGCTCACACTCAGTTGACAAAGTAATTCAGAACGCAAACAATTTGTTAACATTGCAAAAGACGTGTGATTTTATACCTCCTCCATGTGATTTTCTCCACCTTTGGATCCACAAATATTTCAAGCCGTATAAAGGAACTTTCAGTCTGTTGGTTTAACTCTTGAAGTAGAGGTTGGTAAATTTACAGTAAACTGTACATGAATGACTGTTTCGCTGTAGCAGAAACCCGGAGTAACGATATCTGCTGTATAATGTAAAACAGAATGTGGTAAAAAATGGTTCTCACCTCTATACTGAGAAAATGGTTGGTAAAAAGCAGTTCATGTGTTTGCGCGTTCACACGTCTCCGGGGCAACGTCCATGCTGTTACACATCATGTGTAATGATATGTTAGTTTCCTGTGTAGAGCTGGTGTGTGGAGAAGGTATATATTACTCACACTCTCCGTTTCGTTGTGCTTGTAGGTTAGGAGCTAAAATGCTAACTGATGGGATAAATCGGCAGTGGGTTTTTTGGGGGCGGGATTTGCGGTGTGTTGGGTTTGGGTTTGGTATTGGGTAGTTTGGACAGGAGGCGGAGTAACAGGCACGAATGCTGCTCAGAGGATAAAACAGGGCTTCACAAAAGGTGTGTGTGTGTGTGTGTGTGTGTTTGAGTGTAGATCTGAGCACGTGTGTATGTTTTATATGTGTGCGTGTGCATGTGTTGTTATATGACTGTGTACGTGTGTGTACATGTACTTGTTATGTGTGTGTGTGTGTGTGCGCAAGCCTCAGTATGTGAAGCCAGGCACGCTCAGACAAGGCTGTATGCGCTCATGGGTTTCCTGCAGTTACTGGTCCAGTTCCACGCAGTGATTCAATACTGATCCAGTAAGGGTTGGATGATTAATAATAATGTCCAACAAGGTGAAAATGAACTTTCTTGTAAACTCTTATGAGAAGCACTTGGCGTTGTTAATTTTGAAGGTCGATCCCTAAGCCCTTGACGACGATATCCAGAGTCAGCTAATGTGGCGCGCTGAGGCCAACCAATAGAAATGCCATGCTGGTCATGAACGAGACTTGATTGGCTGGCAGTCTCACTTGCTTTGTGTTCCGAGTAGGGAGCCCAGATAAAGATGACCCACCAAAACACCACCTCCCCTACACCCACCCACCCCCGGGTGGTGGTGTGGGGACCACAAGCAGATCCTGCACCTTGTGATATGGCAGTGAAACTAAATCAGTAGCTCATTCAAAGGTCTGCTGGGCCATAATTGAAAAGAGAGACTCTAGTTTCCTTTCAGACGGCAGCTTGGAGCTTTTCCACGCTTCCATTAGACAGATAGAGTGTACTTAAAAAGACTTACTATTTACTGTTGGAAGGCTCGGGTTACCGATTTATCAGTGAGTCTGTGGATATGGGACTCTCTCCCAAACTGGAAGCGATTAAACCTCTTCTGAAAGTCGCGGGGTATTTCATGGCCAAGATCCCCTTTGGAGAGTCTGGACCATGTCTGACACCTCCAAGAGTTAAGAGGAGGTGGAGAGAGGAGGTGGAGGAGGAGGTGGAGAGTGGAGGTCTAAGATGTGCCGCCCAGCTCATTAATGGTAGAAGAGGAGCCAGCTGCCAGCACACCTCCCCTTCTGGGCTCGTCGTTCTTTAATAGGAGCGGTGGGGGCCCTTGTCAACACCCTCGTTATGTTCCATTTGACCCTGTGCATGTGGGACCTTGGAGAAGGGCACTGAAGTTAGCAGAGGGGTTTTGATCTGGGAGGTCGCCGTCAGATGGTGTCAGATTAGCGCCATACGACCCCACACACACACACACACACACGCACACACACACACGCAGCAGAACAGAGGCAGGAGCTGCTGGTTTTTACTACTTCATCTAGGGTTGTTTTAAGTGAGAGTATGGAAGCAGTGGGGAAGATTTGCCATTCCCAAGCTTGGCTTTGCGGGACCTTCTCCCAGGAAAAAAAAAAACAAAACACTCCCGTCTCCCGACTCATGGAGAGATGGAGCCGCATCGGAGCACGGATGACGAGTTATGGGGGAACGGCAGTTGCTAAATTCGGTAGAGCGAGGTCAGCTGACAGACAAACAGATAAACATTCAGCAGGAGGGGATCAAGGCATCTGGGACAGTCTAGATTGTGATTGGCTCAGAATGACGACACAGAATCGTCATTGATGACTCTTCCTCGAATACTGTTAACGAATCATTGAAAATAAAAACGATGGTGAAAACTCAACGGATTCGCACGCACCAAATATTACATACTGTACATTCCAAATATTACTGTTGGCCAAGCTTATACTGTAGCGATTAGCGTTAGCGGTTAGCTGCCCAGCTAGCGGTCGGTCCGACTGTTTCCACATTTGCTAACTGTACAGCTACGTCACGAATTTCTACTCGGACTAAATAGGAACAGTGAAACATGAAAGCTGTCGTGCTGATAGCCCACTGTTCTTTTCTTTATTGTCTTACTGTCATTTGGTTTACCGGGTGTGTGAGCGTCTGTTTTAGTGTGTTGCCAGGTTTGATAATACAGACTGTCCAGTCATATAGGGGATAACAATGTCTCTCCTGCTGGCATTTGTCATATCGATGCTCCAGCCACATCTAGCTGAGGTTTTGATCACAGCCCACATTTGGGCAGCCGAAAGCTTTTCAAAGCTTCTTTGAGATGTTTGTGCTCCCAGACCTGTTACTGGGGTTACGCCTTTGATGTCTAGAAGCCCGCTCACCTGCCACCCCACAATGACCCCTCCCACAGTGGCCCCTCCCACAGTGGCCCCTCCCACCGTGAGATACAGGCTACAAAATCTACATTAACCTACACTAACCAAAATAATACCCCAGTAAAATAGAAAAAGTATTAAAAATCTGAGCACAGTTTGTAAAAAGCATCATTTAGGGTATATAAATTTTAACATGTTTATTTCATTTTGTTATTCAAACGTGTTTAATATGATAAATCCCTCATTGGATGTGTTTAATGTATCAGATGTTTTCTGATTCCCGCTTAAAAAATGTGCTGCGGGATTCCATGGAAACGGAGTGCTTGCATTAGAGGAAGCAGCTGTTTGTATTTAACGAGCAAAACTAGACATGAAAATGACCAGAAAACGGTTTATCAAGTAAAAAAAAAAAAAGAAAGTTCTGGTTTTCCAAATGTCCTTCTGCAGAGGCTTCTCTGCCGCACTTGGTCATGGGTGCACGGTGTCCACGGCAACTACAGTCGGCGTCATCAGGTGTGATGAAGTCATACCTCAGCATCCTCTTAGGCGGAACGAGGGTTCGTGCATGAGACGGTGCTGATATCTCAAATCATTATCCTGTCTGTGCTCCAAGGACCTCCACAATGACCACGATCATGTAGTGTGTCCTCCACCAGTCCTGAAATAATACCAGGCTTAGATGGGTTCACACAAGCTGTCCGCAGGTTGGGCTGCACCTTTTTGGTGGGGGGAGGGGGGGGATTGTTGTACTGTCAGGTTCCCTCCTCCATTACTGAGAGAAGAGACATTTCTGGGGGTTTTTTTCACTTTCGCTAAACATATTCCAGCCAGGCTATTACTCATTCAGCAGTGGATTCTTTATCTGCAGTGTGTGTGTGTGTGTGTGTGTGTGTGTGTGTGTGTGTTTTCTCTCCATGCAAGCCTGATTTTACTGGTAAATTTAGACAACGCTGACTGACGTGTTCCCGTTCACGCATAATTTAGCTGTGAAAGGGCGGGGCCGGATGAAATGGCGCTCTGTCCGTCTGCGGTTTCCGCGGTAACCGAGCCACCTCCCACTGTTGCATGCCGCTGCTGCACACTCGTCTTTAGGAAGGTGTCAGCAGGACGTGATACGGGACAGCAGGACGTGATACGAGACGGCAGGACGTGATACGGGACAGCAGGATGTGATATGAGTCAGCAGGACGTGATACAGGACAGCAGGACGTGATAAGGGACAGCATGACGTGGTGCAGGACGTGATGCAGGACGTGATACGGGACAGCAGGACGTGATGCAGGACAGCAGGACGTGATACGGGACAGCAGGACATGTTATGAGACACCAGAGCATATCCTGCACCCTTTGTGTGTGTGTGTGTGTGTGTATGAGTTTTCAAACTTTTCAGGACAAACAGAATATGAGACAGACAGAAGTTACTTGCCTCATTATAAATCTGCAACATGATTTTGACATGAATTGTCCACCGAACATATACAACATATGGATGAGTTCACATCCTGAACAGATAGAAAACAAACTCTGTGTGTGTGTGTGTGTGTGTGTGTGTGTGTGTGTGAGGATGAAGAGTTACACACACAGCCACAATGTGTGTGTGTGTGTGTGTGTGTGTGTGTGTGAGG
>JAOXYF010000474.1:0-11742 GCA_028565775.1 Sternarchorhynchus goeldii | reverse complement strand
GCTACATGGAAGAGTGAATGCAAGTGTGTATCAGAACCTTCTTCAACAACACATGGTTCCTTCCTTGTGTTCATCAATCAGCCAGCAATTATCATGCAGACACAATGCCCCCTGTCACACAACAAAATGGGTAAAGCAGTTCCTTGAAAGTGAAAACACTGAAACAATGAAATGGTCAACCCAGAGTCCTGATCTAAACCCAATAGAAAACCTCTGGAAAATCTTTGGTGACAAAATTATGGTCAAGAAACCCACATCAGTCACAGAACTGTGGAAGAGACTGGAAGAAGAGTGCACCAAAATCATACCAGAGCTGTGTAAGAGACTAGTGATGTCCTGTGGCTGCAGATATCTGATATATGAAGTCATTCAAAGCGAAGGCCTGTACACTCCTGATTACTGACTGCTGTTACCTTCAGAAAATTTAATTGTAATCTTTCTGTGTGCTACAGTCATTGCTGTTCTCTAATTATGATCTTGTTTTTTTTTATACTTTGGTTATTTTGTAAAACACTGTTCTAGTGGCATGGTGTACCCCTTACAAAAAATTCTTCAAATGTTGATCAATGTAGATTATTTCTGAAAAAAAGTGTTCATACATTGTTCTCTAATTTTGATCTCCAGTGTATGTATGTATATTCTGGCAGAACAATCTCTCCTGTGTTGTCAGTAGATTTGTGTGATCAGTGGATCTATGTGATCAGTAGATCAGTAGATCTGTGCTCACTACACTAAATGTCAATATTTCTGTTGATATTTTGCAAGCAGTGATTATCATTGAGACATCTGGGCTGTGACTGGAACAGTACAGCTCTTTCACTGCACCACCCCACAACCCTAACATGATTAAAGGTACCCCTAACCCCTAACCCCTATCCCCTATCCCCATACCCCATACCTCATACTCCTAACCCTCATCTCTAGCATTTATTCCTGCCATTTGTGTCTTTTAGTGGAGAATATTCACCACTAAATGTTCTGGATTTGACCTTCTTTTGACCTTTTTTGTTTTTTGGGTACAAATATGTTCTTCTGATCATTGAAAAACAACAATGTTTATGAACATTGTGAAAGAGCCTGTAGCCAAGAGAACAGTGGCAGCTGTAAACACACTTCCAGATACAAGACTGATGAAAACATGTTTTTATGTTGAACACACAAATATCCTTGACCAAGTTTTGTTGGGAACTGCAACCCCACAAAACGAGTGCACACACACACAAATACACACACACACACAAATACACACACACACACACACACACACACACAAATACACGCATACACATACACTAATATACACACACACACCTGTGTGTATGTCAGAGATTGGGAAGGACTCAGGAAAAATATGTCAGAGATCAGCCACACACACACACACACACACACACACACACACACACAGACCCAAACAGGAAACTGATTGGAAATAGGGGGTGAGCAGTTTGTTCCCAGACCCAAGAAGTACAGCGCTGCCCACTGCTTTAATAAAAGAAAAGAGCAGCAGGGGAGTTTGATGTTTGATCCTGCACGCCGGAGACATCAGCCCATGAGGATGATGATGATGATGATAATGATGATGAGACTTTTTCAGCCAGTGTGTGGCACCAGATGGAGGAGTGAACATGCAGGTGATCTCCTCACCACACATTTCTCTCACATGTGGTGACCTGGAGGGTTATGTTGACCTTTCACTTTGATGATTTTTGTCTATTGAGCTTTATTACACCACACCAAAAAATACTACATCACACCAAAAATTTTGATTTAAATTATTTTGATTAGTTGTGTTTTCTGGTCTTTAGAAGTGTAGTGGTTGATCTAAAAAAATTTCCCCATTTGTTTCATTTGTTGTCCAAGTAAAACAACAATGAGAAATACATTTTCTATTTTTATTTTTTAATATAAAAAAACTACCAAAACTACCAACCTACAGTGAAATCAATGAAATCCTGTAGTTCCTGTGTTTTGGACAATGCAGCAAATATAGACCTGACATTAATTGAGTTTTTAACACAAATAAACATCCTTTATAGCAGAGAAAGAGATAGAGAGAGAGAGATGGAGAGAGGGAGAAAGACAGAGGTAGAGATGGAGAGAGGGAGAAAGACAGAGGTAGAGATGGAGAGAGGGAGCAAAATGTGAATAGAGAAGAACGATGCACCCAAGAGTCAGCACTCTTAAATGCTTCTTAGAACACAGGACACTATTCACACCTTTTCCCCTCCAACAACAGCATCACAACAGTGTCAGCACTTCATCAAAAAGCAAATAAAGTCTCCATTCCCCACAGAGCCTAGAGAAACAAATCAATATTTTACTGCCGGCCAGCATCAAGGTAGTGTCAAGAGCCTACAGATTGTTCACTGCAGCAGCAGTATATTCTGCAACAAGGGTGTAATAATCTAAAGTGTATAATACTGGTGTAATAATCTAATGTGTATAATACTGGAATAATAATCTAATTTGTATAACACTGGTGTAATAATCTAACATGTATAATACTGGAATAACAATCTAATGTGTATAACACTGGTATAATAATTTAATCTGCATAACACTGGTGTAATAATGAAATGTGCATAACACTGGTGTAATAATCTAATCTGCATAACACTGGTGTAATAATGAAATGTGCATAACACTGGTGTAATAATCTAATCTGCATAACACTGGTGTAATAATCAAATGTGCATAACACTGGTATAATAATCGAATGTGTATAATACTGGTGTAATAATCTAATGTGTATAATACTGGTGTAATAATCTAATGTGTATAATACTGGTGTAATAATCTAATGTGTAGGCACTATAATTCAACCTCCAGAACAGTGATAATAGTATTAATACAAACTGAGTTCAGTCACTGAATGCGATGACAAACACTCAGTAATGTATGTGTTTGTGAACGTTGTGAAAGGGTTAAGAACCTGGATCTGAGAGGACAGGTGTAAATACACTTCCAGAAACAAGACAGATGAAAATATGAAAATAAAAACAATGAAAATATGTTTTTACATTGAAATCACAAACATTCCTCCCTCCCCCATCCCCACCATCACACATACACACACACAAACATTCCTGGATTCCTGTGTTATATTCTGGATTCCTGTGTTATATTCTTCATTCAGAAAGTTTTCATTCAGAAGAAGCAAGAATCTTGAGCAGGAGTCTGGAGTAGGGGTTTGGAGTAGGGGTTTGGAGCAGGGGTTTGGAGCAGGGGTTTGGAGCAGGTGTCTTTTAGCATCTGTTATGATAGACGCTGCATGTATTACTGCTAACATTGTGAATAAAGCTAAATATATGGCTCCATACAGAAGACACTGGCTTTGATGGTTGATTTTTTCCTTGGCATAAACAAAGAAATGTTTGTGTTGTTGTCATGGGGCCCCCAGTCTACAAACACTAACACTGAAAAACAAACACTAACACTGAAAAACAAATAAATAAAACAAATAAAACAGAAACCAAAAAAATAAACAAAATCATGAGGGTTAGGGTGAGGTAGGAGGAGCCAGAGGATGTTTTCCAAAAGCTTTTCATTTTATATTTTTTCAGGAATTACAGAAACTTGACAATGCAGCTATTATCCGAGAGTTAGGAAAAATTATTGAGAAAGGTATTTGCAACCAGCATTGCAATCATTATTAATATTACATAGATTAATTCTTTACATAGATTAATGTTTTCCACTGGTTGAGCTCTATTCCCTTGACTTTTCCTTATGCAGCCAAGACCATCTACCACAGATTATAGCGGGACATCTTGTGCGTGGTCATTAATATTAACAATAAGTCTCAGTAATAAACAAAGATACTGGAGAAAGAATGTGTAACCCTTGTTTGAGAAATGGGGTACAGTGCTTTACCTCTCTCTACTTCTGTAAATGTTCATTTTCAGGTGTTCATTTGTTTAGCATTGTAATGCAGACGAGTCCAGGACTAATTAGGGCACTTGAGTAGTTTAGGGTTGGGGTTAGGGCTATGTTTAGAGCTGGGGTTGGGGTTAGGGTTGGGGTTAGGGCTATGTTTAGAGCTGGGGTTGGGGTTAGGGTTACAGTAATGGTTATGGTTAGGTTTAGGACTGTGACAACGGCAATGAGGGAGCGGAAGGCAAGGCTGCAGGGAACATTATAGTTTAATAGGAACTGCATACAAACAGCAAACCACAGAGCATGTTAATACTAATATGCTCTAAATGGTCTTTTATTTTGAAAGGTATCGTTATACTCTGACTCCATGTTCATTAGTTCCTGCTGCTACGCATGACGATAAAATAAACGAAACTTTTGTTCTCTTAGTCGTGAACTGGATTGGTGTCACATGCTTATTTTTTCTCCATGAGTTCATAGTTCAGTGTAGATCTGATGGTACAGGCAGAGTTGCTGCGTATTTATCTCTGGTAACAGAGCAGTCAAACATAACACAGGAACAGGCTGTAGCTAACTAGGGTTAGTTTGACTAGTTTGGTCAAGTCAAACTTTAGAATAAAACATAAAGTAAACTTGCAAAGGCTGGGCTTCAGGGCAGTGCGCAGGCAAGTGAAAGGGCAGCAACGGGTCAGTGAGACCTGTAGGCTTATATGCAGAGGTGAGACAATTAGTGGAGAAGTCAGCTGTACATTTACAGCATTTGGCTGATGCGTTTATCCAAAGCCGCTTACAAGTGTGACTGAATACATCTTGAGCAGTTGAGGGTTAAGGGCTTTGCCCAAAAGTGGCAACTTGGCAGAGGAGGGGTTTGAACCAGCAACCTTCTGGTTACTAGTCAAGTGCCTTAACCAGTGAGGTACCACTAGCTGTATGGGATAAACAGGTGATTGGGACCGAGGTAATGAACGAAGAGAAGTGGAGGTGGGCATGGCACTAGGTCTGCGTGCCCGGTGCGACGTGACAAGGACTAGGGTTAGGGTTAGGATTAGGGTTAGGGTTAGGATTAGGGTTAGGGTCTGATATAGCTTTTTTTTTCCTGTGACTATTTTCACATTTTTCTGCCACTTGAATCTGAGAGGATATAGATACCAAGGTTATAAATATCTCTTGTGCCCAACAATTTCAACAGCTCTCATTTCTCAGAAGGTTCAAACTGAGTATGCTTGAACTAACCTTAATCCTAACCCTAACCCACACAGACACACATCCATGCACGCAGACATGCGCACACACATACACATGCATGCAGACACACACACGCACACATACAAACATACGCACACAGAAACACACACACTCACACACAGACGTGGTTCAAGTTAAGCATCAGAGCTACTGGCAGAGTCGTGCTGTGCTCCAGGTGTGAAGCTTCTCTTCCTTTCATCCAGATCCCAGGAGTCACAGAGACTAAACAACAGAGATGGTTACCCCCACCCTTACCCCCAGACACCTTTACCACCAGAGTAACTATGCGATGGTGGATACAGGATAATGACTGTTAACATTCTGGCATAATTTTTTTTTTTATTTTTAAATTTAAAATAAAAAAATCTGCCAACACAGGTGGTGTAGCCTTTTAAAATCCACTGTATAGTTAAAAGTCATTTTGTTCAGTAATAATGATCCCTAATTAGTTAGACTTTAAAGTTGTCATGGTGACCGGTTTCAGCCAGAAGAGGATGGGCTCCACCCCTGAGTCCTGGTTCCTCCTCGTGCTCTTAGGGAGTTTTTCCTTGCCACTGTCGGGGGCTTTGACTTGGACACTTGACTTAAAAACACTATAAACAAATAAATTGGATTTGGTTTGATTTAAAGGTCATGACTATTATAAAACTAGCCGTGTTCCATATGAAGTACAGCCATCAGTTTGATCAGTAATCATGAGCCCTAATTAGTTTATTTGTTTTGAAAACTGGCCATTTTGTTTACTTTCATGAGATTTCTATTCAGTCTGTCCTGTGCTAATGTGTATATATATATATATATAGTTACTGTGTGTGTTGCCTGGTTTTCCCTCTAGGAGAGCAGGACACACATGTTCTCACACATGCATTCTCTCTCTCTCTCTCTCACACACACACACACACACACGTTATTAAGAATCTGCTCACACATGCATTCTCACACACACACAAACACACACACACACGTCATTAAGGATCTGCTCCTGCATTTATCTTTGCGGTGAGGCCACCTAAAAACCCATATGTTCTTCATTCACAGCCATGTGATCAAACACACACATATGCACATTCAAACACACACACACACACACACACACACACTCACACATAGTTCAGGGATGGAAGAGTAATGTTATATCATCATTTATACACTTGCTGTGAGCAGAAACATCTTTGTCTGGTAAAAAAGAAAATAATTCTGCTGTTATAGTGACTTTGCCAAGTTAATGCCAGTAGAGTCATTTATAGCCATAACAGACCAAAAAGATTCATCTCCAGTTACCATCACATCATGTTCCTGTTCTGCTCCATAGGATCACATCAGTACCAGTAGATCACCTGATTCTCTCTTCTTGATGGATATGTTTGGCTAAAGCTGCTGTGGAATAGTGCCTAAAATGTATCTAGATGGACTCATCCCTGGGTTCAGTTAGAGGTTGAGCTAGGGGTTGAATTCCTGGTAAGGAGTGTCCCTATGTTTCTTTCTACAGTGGGGCACATCTCCTACTGGAAGGAGCACTGCAGGGTTAGGGTTAGGGGTTAGGGGTTAGGGGTTGTCTGGTGTGATAGATCCCAGAGTCTGTTGATCTTTTATTGAGAGTTTGTTCCTGTGCTCCATGATTGGTGCCTCTGTGCTCTCTTTCAGCCACTTTTTCCAGCAAGCTGTAGGACTTTTCCATATGAGCCACTACCATTATTTACTGGTGGTACATGCCATGTTGGGGTTTATCCACCTATGATGCACCTGTTCTTTCTCATTTCTCTCCTCCTCAGGCTTTTGTTGTGTGAGGTTCTCCCTAAGCACCTTGTCATTTTGGACCATATTCCTGATATATTCCTGGATTTTTGATACTACATACAAATTTCCTGTATTCTAATAAAGAGTAATAATAGTATATTATATATGTATATACTGTATGTATCTGTATATGTACATGTGTATGTATGTGTGATGTATCTGAATATGTACATGTGTATGTATGTGTGATGTATCTGAATATGTACATGTGTATGTATGTGTGATGTATCTGAATATGTACATGTGCATGTATGTGTGATGTATCTGTATATGTACATGTGTATGTATGTGTGATGTATCTGTATATGTACATGTGTATGTCTGTGTGATGTATCTGAATATGTACATGTGTATGTATGTGTGATGTATCTGTATATGTACATGTGTATGTATGTGTGATGTATCTGTATATGTACATGTGTATGTATGTGTGATGTGTTTGAGAGGCAGTAGTACTCAAAGCAGGACAGATTCTCTTCCTGATGTCTGTAGCTCCATCACAGGTTCCACTCACGTCTGCTAATGCATTTATACTGTTCTTCCTCTAACCAGCTAATCCATTTAGAGGCATTGGCACTGTTTGAATTCGTTCAGACATTATTAAGAGATGCTGGGGAGATGTGCTATGGATGGTTTTTGACAATATAATCAGATACACATGATCAAATGGGAATGAGACAGGTTGTCATTGAGGTTAATAGTAAACACAGCTGTGTATGTTGTGGTGTTTGGCCCAGGTGAAAGATTTCCTCTTACTGTTGTTTAAAGAGAAGAGAAGAGACAAGGTTTTTTGATTCAACGCTGTACTGCATATTGGACAAAATATTTATGCAATATGTTCACTATTAAATCACACATTATTAATCAGAACATGCTCTTGTTATATTTATTGCTGTGTTTGTTTATAGAAACAGAAACAGTGGTGAGCAAGTACAGCTTTATTTCCAATAAAAACCAATAATTTGGATATGAACACATGAACATATGAACACAAGAAACACATGAACATATGAACACATGAACACAAGAAACACATGAACATATGAACACATGAACACAAGGAACACATGAACATATGAACACAAGAAACACATGAACATATGAACACAAGAAACACATGAACGTATGAACACATGAACATATGAACATATGATGTAAGAAGTCCAGGAATGTCCAGGAGCATCCAGGAGTGTACATGAGTGTACAGGAGTTTCCAGACGTGTGCAAGAGTGTACAGGGGAGCCCATGAGTGTCCAGGAGTGTACAGGAGAGTCCAGGAGTGTACAGGTGGAGGTGAAGACAGAACTGAGCTGGGATGAGAAGCCTACACACTACATGCTACACGCTAAATGCTACACGCTAAATGCTACACGCTACATGCTATAGCAGAAGAGACAGAGAAAACACTCACAACCAAGAATGCAGAAACACTCCATTCAGGGCAAGTTTAGTTCATCAGTTAAACTGAAATAGAGGCTTCATCTTTATTAAATGGGCAGCACAGGTTTTCTTCATAATAATAAATTTTACGTCTCCTCTTCAAGAAGAAAAATTTTGCATGACTGTGAATATACTGTCAGATATAATTGTCATATATATGTTTCCTAAATATGATTATGCACTTAATTTGTGATTAAATCAGGATGATTAATATATTCACTACAAAATCACTACAAAATAATGTGGGTAGATAATGCAAATGGTTCAAATTGTATAGATTTTCAGTGATCTCGTCATATAAAATTTTATATGGTAATGGTTATATTTATGGTTTTATTATTTACTGTTGTAATTAATGTACTCTTAATTATTTCTCTTATTTAATTAATTTGCTCTTAATTACTCCTTTTATTTAGGGAGGACTCCTCCCTGCTGATGGATTATTAAATTAATAGAGAAATGTAGTAATACAAAAATGTCAGAGATCTGGTCACATTTATGTTTATAGGATTATATTTATGCTTTTATTACTTTATTGTGTTAATTTATGTTGCAATTAAAATGGCATTAAGTTATGTGTTTAAAATACAGATTCAGGCATCTCTCCCTGTCCCAGAGATCACATGCCCTTCACAACGCCCACTGTAATCTATAACTACACCCTAATTACACCACTTTATTGATATAAGATGAGTGTGTAAGTGAGATTGTGTGTTAGTGTGAGAGTGTGAGTGAGATTGTGTGTTAGTGTGAGAGTGTGTAAGTGAGATTGTGTTAGTGTGAGAGTGAATTTGTGTGTAAGTGTGAGTGAGTTTGTGTGTTGATTGTGTAATGATTTCTAGTATTTAATTCTGACCTTTAATCCACAGTGTAATGAAATGATAAAATATAATGCTTAAACACAATGATAAAACACAACGATAAAACACAATGAAAAAATACAATGATAAAACACAGTGATAAAATAAAATAATGAAACACAATGATAAAACACAATGATAAAACACAATGAAAAAATACAATGATAAAACACAGTGATATAATAAAATAATAAAACACAATGATAAAACACAATGATAAAACACAATGATAAAATACAATGATAAAACACAATGGTAAAACACAATGATAAAATACAATGATAAAACACAATGAAAAAACACAATGATAAAACACAATGATAAAATACAATGATAAAACACAATGAAAAAACACAATGAAAAAACACAATGATAAAATACAATGATAAAACACAATGAAAAAACACAATGATAAAATACAATGAAAAAACACAATGAAAAAACACAATGATAAAACACAATGAAAAAACACAATGATAATACACAATGTCCCAAAAGAATCATAGAATTATGAGAGTATTCAAAACATTAATAAACACTGCAAAATATGTTCTTATTATATTATAGAGTTATAAAGGGTTATAGAGTTATAATTTTAATTGTCTTCCACCCATTAACTAAAGCTTCTCTTTAAACTGATATTTTTTCAGTTTTTACTGTCTGTGTGGCCTCTCTGCTCTCTGCATGGTTTCCTCATTCTGTATAGTAGAACCATTAACGCCACCTGAGAGGATTCAACAGAGCAACCAGGTGATGTAAGCTTTCCCAAGGGAAGCTTCCAGCACACCACTCTGCGGGACGTTCCAGCACACCACTCTGCGGGATGTTCCAGCACACCACTCTGTGGGACGTTCCAGCACTCCACTCCGTGGGACCCTGTAAGGTCCATCACGTGACTGTAGCACATGGGCTCATGGCTCCTCCAGCATCCTCCAGGACCTCCCGCTGAGCTCCTACTAGTCAGCTTCAGTTCTTAACAGCCTACAGCTGCACATTAGCTTTGTATGCCTTTATCCCCCTCTCTTTCTCTCTTCTCTCTGTCCTTTCTTCTCTCTCTCTTTGTCTCTCTCTCGCTCTCTCTGTCCTTTCTTCTCTCTCTCTCTCTCTTTGTCTCTCTAGTTTGGTAGCACGTAGCTGGGACTAGTGGTGTCCATATTAATGCCTGAGTGCATTTGTCATTACAGCCCTATTTAAGGGTCAGATGCAGCTCTCAGAATGGGAGTGATGGAGGAATGGAGATCAATGAATGGAATCTGTACTGTGTCAACGTCTCTGTGGAGCTGTAATATGGAAAAATGTCACCTACCCCTCCTTATCAATAAACTCATTCAGACCAGCCAGCGCATCACAGAGGGGAAATGAAGGAGCTCCAGCAGTTGTGGAGAGTCTGCGGGGAGACGTCTGAGAGAGATACCGATCCACGGTGCTGGACTGCACAGGGAGACATCTAAGAGAGATACCGATCCACAGTGCTGGACTGCACAGGGAGACGTCTGAGAGAGATACCGATCCACAGTGCTGGACTGCACAGGCAGCGTCTCCGCTGGACTAAGGATGACAGTGGTGGGAACAGAAATATCTCCTTCCACTTAGATCACATTACAATAACAATAATACTGCAGGAAGATGGAGACTCCCTTCAAACGGCTTAGTGCAAGATAATGTTGAAATGTCGAAACAGTGCAGATGCAAATATACTGAAAGCACCACACTCTTCCTCACAAACGAGGGAATGATTTACCTTCCTGTCCTGGATGAATTATGGCTGATATTGATTCGTCGTAAAGAAGAAGGATAATCGACATTGTAATTATGTACAAAGCGCCTGTTCTGTTTATACACATAACATAGATCCATTACGCTTAGCAACAGTAGTCAGTATTTATGTTCTGGTTCCAGTCAGACACTCCTACGCTGATGTCCTGCGGTTCAAACTCACCCCAAACCCTAACTGACCTGTCAATATAGGTTTATCACTAGTTGTAACTTCCTTGTGTGGTTTATGCCAGACAATCTCTCAGTGATGTGTGTTTATAATAGATTTGTGAATCTGTTCAGAGTGAAGTGTCATTGTGTTCTATGATGATAATAGACTTGTGAATCTGTTCAGAGTGATTCATTGTGAACTATGATTCCTCTCTACCTGAAAATTAAACCACAGAGATTTTATGGAATTGAAATGACATGAAATTTCTTGAGACGTTAGTTTAGTGCTGTTGTTTTGAATTTTATTTCAAATTTGTATCATGGTATGACTACCCTGTGACTAATAATGAAAACATAAAACTACATTTCCCACAAGGCCCGTTTTACAGCTCACAAATATGCCAGCACCAATAATAACAAGGTAGTAACTAAAGGCTAATCTGGGTGATTAGCTCACACTGTGCTTCAGCAGATACTACTTACAAAACCTTCCGGTAAGTCCTGTGTGTTTTATTATGACTGGACATTACCGTTTTGACCATATAAAATATATTTTCAAGAATCTGTCCTATGAATACTGCATTTTCACTACTGTTAT
>JAOXYF010000471.1:0-11756 GCA_028565775.1 Sternarchorhynchus goeldii | reverse complement strand
AGCAGGAGAGGCTGAAAAAATGGGGGGGTCTGATCTGTCCGATTAGATGACACGTGGATGCAAGTTATATCAGCTAAAAGTTTATCATGCATTAAATAATTAGGTAACTGCAGAAAAGAGGTAAGAGAAAACACTGAAAAAATAATGGACGGTGGGCAATGAAAGCTACCGTGTCATCATCCATCCAAGTGAAGACAGCTGTGATCGTCTGAATTTGCCCGAACACGAGTGAGTTCTGAACACGTGGTCTGAACACGAGGTTAAACGAAGTCGTAAGGTAATCACAGTGTTTTTGTTGTCATAGTCAAAGCTTGAGGGGACATGAAGTTTTTTGGCGATTACTTTATATTTAGAGTAATGTTGGTCTCAAGGGCAAGCAGTACGCACGGTATGAATAATTGGTAACGATTCAATGTTTACATGTACTTTAATGGAACTTCTCCCAGTCAATGTACACTGGGTGGTCCTAATCTTGGGAAAAGCTTGCGTAATCTTTGTACTAACCAACGACAAGGCTAAGGCCGCTCTTCTCTCCAACACGGCTTTAATCAAAGTTGGCCGCTTCCGATAAAACGGCATTAAATGGCCTCCATGAGTCTCAGCAACCAAACAAGCAAGAAGGCCAGTGTGTTTATTACCATATTAGGACCACACCCAAATTGTGTTTTATTTGTTTAGTAGCATTTCTCCTGTTATTTGGACCACACATTTTTTTTTAAATAATAAAAAATAAAATAATTTTGCAGCCTGTTCCAGTGGATGTTTGTACATTTGAATCTCATTAATCACAAATTTAAATTTGACGTTCTGAGGCATAATCTAATTCACAAAAAAATTTATAAAATTTTTTTTTAATTTTTTTAATTTTTATTTTTTGGCACCTTAAACTTTTGTCCCATGCCCCGCCCCCTGCCCCGCCCCATTATTTGTGGTCTCATTAGTGCATTGCCACAGTTACAAATCCTGCATGAAAATTTGTCGTAATGTATCCTGTTATGACAATATACAGTAATTTAGATTAAATGTTACATTTAAAATAACATGCAATTCAGAACCAACACCGCAATATTCTCAGTTACCAGTATTCTAGCATGTCATGGTGAACTGTAAGCATACTGATAACACTGAGCTGTTTGTCCATTCTTACCTCATGTTGGGTGGTGGGGGTCTCACTCACACACATGGCAATCTGATCACTGGCACACTGCCAATAACTACTCAACCTCAGTCACACTCTCACAAACAAGCTTAGGTCATGGCCAGGTTGACACTATGTCACATCTACATCACACACACACACACACACACACACACACACACACACACACACACACACACACACACACACAACTTTTCACTACTGTAATACTTGTTTACTACATGCGAGCGAGTGATAAACAGACATGATAAAGCGCATAAGATCTGGTGAAAACACTAATAAATCCCCCGTGTCCCACCCTTCCCTCAGACAAACACCCACATCCTCACAGTTCATAGTACATTTTAGACTGATTAAACACTAATTATATATGCAATCGACTTATAAAATCTCTACTGGTGTTAACTTATTGTAATCTGTCTGTATGCGTGTACAGTAGTCTGTCTGTATGAGTGACTGACATTATACAGCATGTAATGATTTTGTTACTACCACTCAAAAGGTTCTCTCATGTCACTGGAAGTTTTGTACAAACCCTTACCTGTCTGCAGGTGGAGGCAGCACAGGCGCATCTTAAGTCAGAGAGACAACCCAGCCTCTCCAATCTCTAAACCATGCAGGCTCTCCAAAACTCTAAACAGCTTATGAGGTGTTCATAAGCCTTCACAGGCTAACATGCAGACAGATTCCAGAGGTGCAGCTGTAGACAAATGCTGTAATCGTGTCTGGTTTGCAGGACAGCAATGCCAGTGTAAACATGCCGACATGCTCGGGCTCGCACGCACGCTCGCTCACTCGCACGCTTGCACGCTTACACACGCACGCATTCGCAAAAGTGCCATGAAACATGAAAGGAAAGCACGTTCATGTTTCACATTCTCCGGTTTCCTCCCAGCCATTCCCACACTCTGCAGGAGACGACATGGCAGGTTGTGTAATGTGTCCTGCACCAGAGACTGCGCCCTCTTTAACCTGGGCATCACCAATGCCTGCCAGCCAGGCCAGGTCACACAGCCCTCCTGAGAACAATAAAGAAACCATGAGTGTCTGTTCCAGTCAGTGAGTGTGTGTCACAA
The DNA here is from genome assembly GCA_028565775.1 of Sternarchorhynchus goeldii. Taxonomy (NCBI): domain Eukaryota; kingdom Metazoa; phylum Chordata; class Actinopteri; order Gymnotiformes; family Apteronotidae; genus Sternarchorhynchus; species Sternarchorhynchus goeldii. Next base: position 9,521 of record JAOXYF010000471.1, on the reverse strand, counting down.
AGAGAAAAAAATGGGGTGGGGGAGAGGAGAGAGACAGAGCACAAATGCAAGAGAGAGAGAGAGGGAGGGGGGGGACAGTGAGAAAGAGAACAGAGTGAGAAAGAGTGAGAGAGTGCAAGAGAGAGAGAGAGAGAGAGAGAGAGACTGAAACAAGCAACAGCCTTCTTCAGCCATGACATTACACTCAAAAGAATACATGGCTGGCCTCGAGTTGACCGTTTCCCTGTCTGCCCTGTGCACGGTGTACTTTGCTTCACATGTCCAAAGGGAAGAGATTCCGGACAGAGTCACATCGGCGAGGGCGAATGCTGTCAGTGCCTTCAGCTGTGGGATGCCTGACTCATCCGGCTAGCTCTGTAAACAGGTTATAGATCACGCGGCTGGTTGGCGGCTGGCACGGGTCCGTGCTGTTGGCTAGCTACGGCCGAGTTTACCGGACATGAGAAAAAACAAATAAAAATTCTTTTCCCGAATGATCCAGGGCCAGCCAAAGCGATGGACCTTCAAGGCTTAGGCCACTGGAAGCCCGGTTAACAGGACTGGCCACCAGCCAGTCTCTTCCACGCTGTAGATTTGAAGTGTTCATATCCGTCTGTGCATTCTCTCAAAAAACAAGGAAGTAAAATAACAGGCTTCATATTCCAGTCCTTTCCCATCACATCACACTCTTATCTGAGCCATGTGATCAGAACCGATGCCCATCTGCAGTCAGGCGTCTCCGAACCCCTTGTTCCGATATCCATGGGTCGCACCCTATGAGGAGGCCGTTCTGCCCTGCCTTGCCCTTAGAATGTGATGTGGACCTGCCTTAGCTGTGAGAACTTTTCTGCCAGCTTCCAGCCAAGGCTCAGGGCACGTTGACGTGATTACGGAGACTACAAGGCGTTGAGAGGGATATCCAGCAACAACAACAACAAAAAAGTAATATTGCAAAGGACAAAAGAACAAAAAACACAGGAAAAAAACAAAAGAGCTAGTGTGTGTGTTCAGATGACTATCAATGCATATGTAATGTAAACAGTATATTGACAGTACATCTTAAATCAGTGATTCAGGTGTTTCAGTCCCACTGACACAGGTGTATAAAATCAAGCTCCCAGCCAGGCAGTCTGCCTTTATGAATGTTTCTTAAAAAGCTCAGAAAATTCAAGAGTATTGGTCTTGTTGACATGTCAGTTCATGAAATTTCTTCCCTTCTAGATATTCCACAAATCAGTCGCGAGTGGTATGACTGAAAAGTGGAAGTGGTGTAGAACCACAGCAACTCGGACACAAAAACATGGCCAACCATGTAAAGTTAACAGAGCAGGGTCGCCAAGTGCTGAGGTGCGGGGTACGGAAAAGTCACCAAAGCTCTGCTGACTCATGGGTTTTCATGGCAGGGCAACTGCAAGCCTTACATCATCGAGCACAATGCCAAACGTCAGATGGAGTGGTGTAAAGCACGCAGCAACTGGACTCTGGAGCAGTGAAAATGTGTTCTGTGGAGTGATGAATCACACTTCTCTATCTGGCAACCTGATAGACGAGTCTGGGTTTAGTTAATGCCAGGAGAAAGTTACCTGCTTGACTTCACTGTGCCAACTGTAAAGATTTGTGAAGGAGAGGTAATGCTTTTCATGGGTTAGCCTAGGCCCCTTAGTTCCAGTAAAGGAAAATCTTAAGTCTTAGCACACCAAGGCATTAACTGTATTCTTACGACTTTGTGGAAACAGTTTGGGGAAGGCCCTTTTCTGTTCCAGCATGACTGTGCCCTCTTGCACAAAGCAAGGTACAAAAAGGCATGGCTATGTGAGTTTACTGTGGAAGAGCTTGACTCTTCTGAATGAATGGGCAAAAATTCCCACAGACATTCAAATCTTGTAAAAAGTTTTCCCAGAAAAGTGGAAGCTATTATAGCTACAAAGGGGGCACCAACTCCATATTAATGCCTGTAGATTTAGAATGGGATGTCATAAAAGCTTCAAATACTGTGTTTTTCCAAATACTGTGTACTTTGTATAATGTATTTGACCAATAGACACTCTGGAATGATGAGAGATTATATAACTATATACAAGACCAAAGTCCATGGGACATAATCCAAGATTAAGAGTCTTGAAAGGAAACAAGACACTTGTGTGTCCTGTATATGCATGTGCCAGTATTTATGCATTTTGTTTACCTTCTGAAGAGGATCTAGGAGCTGGGGATTTTGGGAAAGTGATTAGAAGAGGGAGGAGGAAGGAAAGGTTGAGAGTTGGCAGAGATGTAGAGTTTCGCGAGCTCACACACGCGCACACGAGTCTGCAGAAGCACGCATAGGAGCCATGTGAAAGGAAAATGTCTCACATCTCTCAAGGAAGTGATTTTCCATAATGGACACTAAAAAAGACATGAAGGGGTGGAAAGGAGACAGAAAGGAGACGGGTACACACAGACACACACACACAGACACACACACTTTCCTTTTATACTGACACCCTTTTGTGTCAGTGTTTGTGTGTGTGTGTGTGTGTGTGTGTGTGTGTGTGTGTGTGTGTCAGGGGGGTGGAGGTGTGATCACAAAAGATGGATGGCCAAACTGTCAAAGTCAGCCATGCACCATCAGATAACCTTTACACAGGTCATTGTGTAATCTCTAAATGCAAGCTAGGGGCCAAAAGCAACACGTGCAGCCAGTACACCTAACACAGGACACCACACACTTCAGGACAACTAACACACACGCACACGCACGCACACAAGGAAGAAACTTCTCGTAGCTTAGTTCCCAGCACCAGACCCTATTTGTTTTGCCATTTCTCATGCCAAGGTCTCAGTAATGTAATGTTAGTAATGTAAGGCATACACTCTCTCTCTCACACACACAGACACACACACAAAATAGTGTAGCTGATTCAATTTTGATCCTCTCATTAACAGGAGTACACATGAAAAAAAGGGTAGACATAAAACCATCAGACTTGCAATGGGCAAATAACGACTTGGCTGTATGGAACTTCCAGTGAGAGAGAGAGAGAGACACTTTTTTGTTGTGTGTGTATGTAACTTTGTGCAATAAAGCAGGACAGTGAATGAACGAATGAATGAGAGCTTGTGTGTGTGTGTGTGTGTGTAAAAGCCTTACATGTGTGCCGGATGGCTGTGGCAGGCAGCCGGAGCCAAGAGTGGGCGAGTCTGCAGGGCTGCACAGCTCAGGGAAAGGGTTGGGAATGGCCGGCAGGGATGCGGGGCGCACCTGCTGCTCCTCTTCCTGCAGCCGCCTACAGGGGGCGACACGCACAAAGCTGAGCGAGTTCAGTTTGGTCCTTGTTCCACTCCATTTTGGTTGTTTACATTTACGTTTATGTTTTTGAAGACTACATCTTCCAGCTCCCACCTGCATAACACGGAATTCTAAAACCGTTTGATATTTCACTCCAAAACAAAAAGTTTTACTAAAACCCTGTGCTGTGTTCCCACACACCTCAATTCTGTGACAGAAATTAAAAAGATCTGAAAGAGACAATGACAGGTCTTTCTCCCACTCAAGCACACACACACAGCATGAGTTCAAAAAAAGTACAGAGAGAATATCTGAATGAAGCTTGAAAGTGCAAAACTTAAGCAGCCCCCCACCCCCACCCCCACTTGGAGAAGAAAACAGTATGAGAGAACGTCCACGAGAGTGGGGTTCACGAACGTCCACAGTGTAACTTGGAATTCAGCAGACAGCCTCATAGCCAATGGCTGTTAAACCTGGAAGTGCAGCTCTTTGATCTAGATCAGTAATGCTGGGAATAACACGAGCCTGCTGTGAACTAGGCAGAGACACACAAAGAAACTAAGAGTATTACTCTCAAAGCTCAAAGCATAGCGGGGCGGGTTGGGGGGGGTGAGGGCCTGCAGTTCATGGCCGAGTCAGTGTGAGAGAAGGTGGGGGTGTGTGGTGCTGAAAGCGAGCCTGCGCATGGAGTCAGGAACCTCCATGTGAACCCGCCGTGGTGCGTTTGGGTAGAACAGTTTCACTGCCAGGGAGAGTGAGAAAGAGGGCAGAGGGAGAGAGGGAGTGAGAGACAGAGGGGGTTGGGTAGAGAGTAAAAGTGAGTGAAAAGAAAGAGAGAGAGAGAGAGAGAGAGAGAGAGAGAAAGAAAATGGAGGGGGGGGTTCAGCTCAAAATTACTCAAGAAGGTTTTTGAACTGAGTGACAGAGAGGGTGTGAAAGAAGTGAGGGGGGGAGGCTGGGGGGTTCAGTGAAATGTTTAAAACCCAGAGTGCTCAACCTGAATATAACAAAACCTCATTACATGGTTCAGCTAGACATGGTTCAGTTTGATCATTCTGTGAACTGGGTATACATGTCAAATCAATACTGCTGGTCAATACTCAATATGCCACTGCATTGGTATTAGATTTCATACATTTTTAGCTGCGTTAGAGTTCTTGGTTAAAGAACCCAATTGACACCAAAAAACCATAAACTAACGCCTCTCAGTTTCTGGGCACTGTCCTTACATATAGGGACAGCAGCACTGTATAATAAATCAGAAACAGATACTGGGCACAGAGAAAGAGAGAATGAATCAATCAGCTAAGTGAAACAGTTAGCTGTGATGGTACAACTGACCAGCATGTCTGTTATCACATGAAAAGGGGTTGCCTGCCATTGGTGCATGTTAGTGTAAGTGTTTGTGTGCATGTGCGCATGGGTGTTACCTAACAGCAAGTATGTGCATGGGCTGGGAGCGGTGGACATTCTGGCTGAGCGATGGAGCCGCCGTCCGGTTACTTGGAGGCCGCTGGGGCGGAGCTGTTCTGTTGCCCTGGACACTGTTGCCATGGCCATTGTACAAAAGAAGGACGGAGTCCGAGTGCCGAGTTTTGCACATGGAGTAGAGACTCTCATAGGGCGAAAGAGAGGTCATGTCATTCACCAAAGCCTCTAAATCTACATCATCATCTGGAAGAAAAAAGGAAAGAGAAAAAGCAAATAATTTATGTATCATTGCACATAAGGCATTATTTTTGGAAGGCCAACTATGAGTGTATTAAAGCTGAAATGAACTGGACCCTTATCTACACAATCCTCCAACCAGCCAAGAGAACACAACACGGCCATCTAGAGATCATAACGGCCATGTAAACATAACAGATCAGACCTTCAGCTAAAGTAGTCTCCACTAATAGTTGGACAATTCAATTTTAACAATCATGTCCTTACATACCTCTACCACCAGGTGTCAGCAGTTAATCTAGCAATAGAGATCAAGCATCTCACTGGCTTCACTAGCTTGTTCCAGCTGGGCTATTTGACTTTCTTTCAATTCCGAGCCGCAGTTCTCATTTGCACTGGCTGTTCATGGCATGTACTGACCTCTCACTTCCTACTTAGCTGTTTTCTGTCTCATTTCTTCTTGTGTTCTTTCCGTTTTCACTTGACTATTGCAATATTATCATTGCCTCAATGATGAGAAGCCACTCTGGGAAGCACTTTGCATGTGTACTTGTCTTTAAAAGATAGCTGCTGGAATCACAACCTCACTGGCAGCTTCAAACGTGGCTGGATTTGAGCATTACACCCTTCTGTGCTTTGGTCCCAGCTTTTACATTTCATTGGCCATTTTCTAGTGTGAGCCAGTGGCCTGACATGAACTTGCATAAATGGTTCAGTTGGGTCAAATATACTTGAAAAGTTCCTGGCACAGAATTCAAAGAGCAATAATGGATGACCAAGCACTTAGAAAACAGAACATCCTCAGTGTTCATTATCCAGCATGCATGTGCAATAATATCCCTTTGTGCAAATATTAGGTCTTTGGATATGTACACTTCCTTAAACACACAGCTAGAAATTAACTGAGCACAATAGCATTCAGGTCACAGAAGTCACCAACTGGGTCACTATTCCCACAATTCCCTATTGCTATGAGGGCTTCAGGAGTTCAACGCACACACGCACGCACGCACGCACGCACGGCCAGATTCATAAAACTGGAAAGTAACCACACAACACCATGAAAAATGTGTGATATGGAATTTAATTCCTCTTCATCGTATTCAGTTCCTCATCAAGGTAATGATAAGTGCAGCGATGTCAACTTACTGCGGATAAATTCATTTACATTTATGGCATTTGGCTGACACTTTTATCCAAAGCAACCTACAATTGTGACTGGATACATTTTGAGTAATTGAGTGTTACAGTTCTTGTTCAGGGATCCAACATTGGCAGAGGTCGGTCTTGAACCAGCAATTTTCTGATTACTAGGCCAGTGCCTGAACCACTGAGCTCCCCCTATGCACTACACACCTTTGCCCAAAGTAAAGTGACATGTATCCATACGGATTAAACGATGCATGCCCAGAGAAAGATGGCTGACTAACCCCTAAAAACTCCGAGCTGCATAAAAACAATGCTTTTGAAATTTTCGTGGACATGTGAACTGCACAGTTGCATTTTGTTAATGACTTCAGTTGTAAATTATGGAAGAGCAGCAAAGCTGTATCTGTCCTCAGTCTGTGTTTACAGTTTCTTACAACTCCGTAACCTCTAAATGAACAAGTCTTATGGCAAATGTTCATGAGATTTTTCTCAGTGTTAAATATGGCAATATGTTTTATGATTGTGGCCCATAATCTGTGTAAAAATAACTCTGCACTATATGCAACAAAATAATATCACACCATCAAAAATTTAACAAAATGTAACATTCATGTCATATTTTTAAGATGTGTTAGACAGCATTTTACACAATTATATCAATGTCATACCACAGTGTTAGCGATTAACAGTATAGCCGACGTCAATACAAATTAAACGTTTATAATGAAGATTTTACTACATACATTAGAAAGGTGAGTACAGCCTGACAGCTTTACACCATTTCTCTCTTTGAACTCTAATTTTTCCTCTTTTTCTATGAAACCCTTTTTCAAATTTTAAATCTCTCTCTCTCCATCTTTCACTCTATGCTGCTCAGGATGTATGTGGCCTCATTTAACTCCTCACAATCTACAATATACATGCTCCAGAGTCTTAACCTGTGAATGTGAGTACGTGTCAGACAGATTACTTGCATATACATTTATGCAAACCAGACATTACATAGATACCACATGGTGCTAAAGGGTAAATGTACACCACAATCGTAGATGTGCGCACACACACTAAACACACACACGCGCAGATGCACATGCACGCACACACTTGCACGCTCGCACGCCTGCACGCTTGAAACTGCAGCCAAAGCCTTGCTTGTAGATATAAAACAGTGTGGGATTCTGGGAAGGTCTGGCCAGCTCAGCCTTCAGAGCTGCACATGGAGCATTTGCTGTGCAGGGCCAGCCAGAAAACCAAGAGAACCAGGCACGCACACACACACACACACACACACACACACACACACACACACACACACACACACACACACACTGCACCACACTTCTCGACTCCACCAGTACAAATACGTTAAGAGAGAAATGAGTTAACGCACTGCAAGCTTGATTTGCTTTGCCCAATGATTCCATTATAGAAACATATAATCGAATGCATGATGTAATATTACATTATTTTCAAATCACAAAAGGATAAAGGACAGAATGTCAAACTAACCTGGGTGGTTCCGAGAGTTCGGATTGGATGACGGCGGGAAGCGAAGAAGTCGAGATGTGCCTTGGGAGGATGTGTGGTCAACCTTGTCCTGAAAGAGAAAGAGAGTGAATTTAAGGGGACTGTTTCTGCAAACACGCACACACACACTTCCCTTTAATCTGCTGCTCCATCAATCTTATGAAAGCACAGCATGGGGACAAACATGATGTCCTATGCTGTTTGGATCCAACTTGCCTGTCAGCACCCAGAGAAACAAAAGAAGGACTTTATTTTTAGCATGAAAGACTGAAACCATAGGTACAAGTATAACTGAATCAAGGCACACATTTTCTCCCACATATGAAGTTAAACACATACACAGCTCAGAGTCACTGACACATGCTCAGCAAGCAAAAACAGATACGTACTTCCAAGAGACACAGTCACACACACAATGGCCCTCCAACACCTTCTAATTTATAGCAGCCCCAAGATTCCAAAAAAGCTGAAGAATGTGTGGGATGGGGTGGGGGAGGGGTGGCAGAGAAATATATCAAGTCACACTTTCAATTTCCAGTTTTCTAAGAAACACAGGAACACGGAAGCAATTCCAGGAACCGGTTCTGATTCAGAGGTCTTGCTGCTCCTCTTTTCCCCCTCTGGCTTTCAGAATAAAAAAAAGACTTTCTAGAAAATGAAGGAAATTTATAGCTCTAAGAAAGAGTATCTAGTTTTCTAGTGCCTCAGTCAGGGGAACATCCATGCAATGGCCAAAAATAAAAAGGCAATAAAAATTGTTATGGGTTTTTTTTTCTTTTTGGCAATGTGCATGTATCCGTAGAATTAGTTGGTTTAAAAAAAACGTTCTTGCATGTTTCCAGAAAACAGCTTGAGATGGGGGGGGGGGGCGTGTTGGCAGGAATGTGAGAACTGTGCGTGCGTGTGCTTGTGTGTGTTTCATTTGGAACCCTTCCAGCCTCCAGGATCCAGCTGATTCTGCGGTGGCGACGTGGAGGACGCCTTTCCTAGAAAGCGAGGCTGTGAGGGACGTGCGCTCCCTGACAAAGAGTTGACAGAAAGCCAAGCCGTTAGGGGCTTGACCTTTGTGCTCTGGTGCTATAAACTGAAGAGAGGGCTTGGGCTGAATGGGCCTGCACGTGCCTGCAGATACACACACACACCGACAACAGCTGCTGCGCAGTTGGTGTGAAAAAGAAATAAAATCATGAGCCATTAACATTTTTCCTGACGAATCAAAGTTCCTGAAAGACATGACTCAAGGATGGATATACACACACTCGTGCACGCGCACACGTACGCTCACAAATGCATCCATGCATACCATAAAGAAGAAAAAAAAAAGCCAAAACATGTGAAAAAAACAGGCTTGATGTTCTCCGGGTCATCAACATGTGTATGTGTGTGTGTGTGTGTGCGCGCGCATCTGCTATGTTCAGTTAACTTAATACCTGCCACCCACTAAGTTCTCTCAGCCTTTGACCTTTCACCTTCATCCCCAACCTCAGCTTAAATAAACATTCACCAAAAGTTTATTCAGCCAATCCCCAACTCGAGTCTTGCTTTGAGTCACCAGCTAGTTGATCAAACTGAAGCTGCCTCAGCTGAGCTGTGACCCATGGAAAACAATTAATTAGATGCTACATAAATGTATTCAGAACAACAAGTGAGTAAAAATACAGGACAATCAGAAAGAGAGAGAGAGAGAAAAACACAAGAGGGGAAAGAGGGTGAAAATGGCTTGAGTGCGGAGTTGCAGAGAGAGGAGGAGGGGTAGGTGGCGTGTGTTCTCCTGCAGTGGATGTTTGGGCTCCACTCCTGGACTGAGCCGATTCTGGCTGTGTGCTCTCAGAAACCACAGCCCACCTCCCTGTGGAGTTATATAATCTTGTAGAAAGAGGGCAGTTCCTGCCCTCTGCAACCCCCAACACCCCCCCCCCCCCCCCACCCC
>JAOXYF010000470.1:1647-11756 GCA_028565775.1 Sternarchorhynchus goeldii | reverse complement strand
AATCTAATCTAATCTAATCTAATCTAATCATACTACAAACGTTTGGCTCTCAGTGTTGGATGTGCGCACTACATTGTGGCCCTCTGATTTTGCCAAAAAGACAGCACAGAGGTGAATGACAGCAATGTCAGGTTAACTTGAAGCTCCCCCTGATTTCACGATGTCACTTGAAATCATCTTCCTCTCTTTCACTTGACATACCACCTCCAGGCTTTCAGTCTTCAGCTTGCATTATTTAATTAGTTCTACCATAATATTTTTTTGACAGAACAGTTGTGAATTTTACATTTTATCATTTTATATATTATTTGCCATTTATAGAAGTCTAACATGTTTACAAGTGTCTAAAACCCTCTATAATTTATACAATTGATTACTTATGGCCCTTATTTTTAATGTAGGTGTTAAACTGCAGCTACAATTCCAGAAGAAAAACCATGCCACACGAATGGGCTACTCTAGAAAGCTGAGGTGCTTCCAGCAAGATACAACCACACAAACCACCTTTTCAGTGTCTAATCTCCAGTTTCTGTGCTCCTGTGAGTCTGCTCTCTAGTGTCCACACTCATATTAGTCTAATCTTCATTTCCTGTGCTCCTGCAGCTGCCTCTGTCCACCGTAAGTGGCATCATTATGGAATGAAAAATGCCACAAAGAGCTAGTTTTCACAAACCCACCTAATGGGACAACAAGGGTGCTGAAGTATGTAGCCAAGGAAATGAATATCATCTGACCTCAGCTGAAACTGCCTCTGAGTTTCATCCATCTTTGAGGGTGACGTCAGCTCATATACTGCTAGGGAGCATGGGTATCCTTGGTTGGTTGGGCAGGATCTAATAAGCCAAACAATCACCATGTTCTGTGCCAAGCACTGGCTGGAGGAGCACAAATCTCACTTTCCATTGTGAAACTGTGCGTGTACATTCTCTAGGGTGATGAATCACACATCACTGTCTGCTGCTTCAGCAGAGGAGTCTGGGTTAGGCGATTCCCCCAGAATGCTTCCAGACTCAATGCAAATGTCAGCTGTTAAGTCTGGTGGATTAGCAACAAATATTTGGCTATGTTTTTCATGGTTCAGTCTAGGTCCACTGGTGCCACAGCTCAACACTGCAGGTGCATCAAGAGTTAGTTGGTTTGATCTCTGATGATGTCACAGCTATTAGTGGCCTGTAGTTCAAGAGATCAAAACTGGTGCTGCTCTCTGGGTGTATGGGATGGTATAACTCTGCCCCCTATCAATCATAGTGACACCAGCCAATCTGTGAGCTTGGCCTTGCTTATCAGGACGGTTTGCTTTTTTCCTCCAAATGTATTCAGCAGCCCTCTGTTGCAGTGTGAGCAGTGGTTTTAAAAAATATGGTGCTTGGCTTCATGTTTCTTCTTGAAGAAAACACATGCGCCTGCCAGGGTTTGTTGCTTATGACAGAGAGAGGTTAGGGATAGAGGAAGGTTAGCTAGCTTATGGATTGGAATTGGCATAACATGACAAAGACATAAATGAGTTAGATCCTCTTCAGTTTGTGTACAAGACCAACAGGGACACCGAGGACACTTTACCTACACTCTGTGATAAAGTGGGCTGTCACCTCCAGCAGCCCAAAGCTTATGTCAGAGTACTTTTTATAGATTTTAATGCAACATGCAATACAATGAAGGTGCATATTCTTCTCCAGTGTGTAACAGATCTGAAGCTGAATAGAATAATTATTTTATGGATTAAAGAATTTCTCAGATCATCCCTGAAGAGTGGTAGCAAATAGGATGACGTCCAATTGGTTAGTAGTAAACGGTGATGCTCCTCATGGGTGTGTGCTAATCTCCTGTGTTTTTTTTCCTATTTATACAAATTGTCTCCAAATGTGTGGACCAAACTTTTGTTTATTTGAATATGCTAATTCGCCCTGCTTGGTGTCTTAAACGAAGACAATGTGCATTTGCTGAGGGATGATGTCAAGCAAGTCCCCGCCCTTCAAAAGTGGAGCCAAATTAGCAGTTTGGAAGACAAGGAAGACCATGCAAGCAATTTTTATCAGTAAAAGGGATACTGTACGACCACCGGTGAAGATTAAATGTACGTTGATAGAGATGTAATTTAAATACCTCGGTACAGTGTAGCATAACTGTTTATATATAAACAAGTTATATATAAACAACAATAGAGTGGCTGTGTCTCATTAAAAAGTTACAAAGTAAAAAAAATAGTAGAGATGGTATATTGATTCCTAGTTGAAAGTCTCCTATGTTATGATATGACAGCATTGTTTGGACATATCTTAGTAATTCACAATTCATCATAATTCATCAAGTTGAATGTCAATTTACAATCATGAGAATTGTGAAAATTGTTGGCGAATTAGTAGGTAGACACATGGGAGACTTGTACAATGGGACCAGGCTCTCAAAAAGGCTCTGAAAATAATCAAAGCTACACTACACGCTCTTAACTCACAATCTGATTCACTACTATCAGGAAAGAGGTAAATTCCAATGGCAATTAGGAATATTGATAAACAATCCCCTACCATGTGCAGTAATGTTTGAAAATTGTTTAGGTATGTAATTACAAGTTACAAGGCTTATGATGCACTGTATATACTGACAGTTGTAATGTTAGATGTTTAATGTTGTGAATTTTTATGAGTGGTTGTGATATATTTAATGCCATGAAATGGCCGAAGACAAATTTCTACACTGTAGACAATGAAATTATTCTATTCTATTCTATTCTAAAAGTGGGAATATTAAGACATTTGAAAAAGCTGTACACTACAGTATACAACCTGATACTCCATCCAAGCACTCCTGAATGTAAAGACAGTCCAGATTTAGCAATCCATTAAAGTAACTGGCCATCAAGTCAGATCCTTACATCTAACTCCAGGGTAAAGGCAGAGTGGAAAATATCCAGGTACTGCATGTTATGAAACAAGAATGAAGTAGCTCTGGAATGCAATTATGAGCTGTGTGTTTCCTACTTTGAGGCAGCAGTTTGGGGACAAAACCTCTTTTTTCTTTCTGTATGACATCATAAGGCCCTTACAGTAATTATTTACCGAGAGTGGAGTGGAAGGTCTTAAATGGCCTGCTCAGAATCCTGATCCTAAAGTCCATCAAACACCTTTGGGATGTACCCTGTCAGAGTGATGGGGAGAGAAATAATGCTTGAAAAATTAAGAATATGAGCAGTTTATTATAGTCTCAGGTATTATGATCTGTAACCCTTAATCAGTGAACTCATTTCTTATCACCGTGGTCTGATTGATGGGCGGAATGGTGCGAGTTAGGCTTTATGTGTTTAGGTTCGCAACTTGCAGTGGTCTGATAAAATCTCTGTGCGTTACCAGTTTGCAAACATAAAATCACATTGCTGACTGGTGGCTGAGTACAGAAACCTTGATGGATAATGTAAAAAAAAGGAAAGGTTTTCCTGCATGTTTTCCTTGATATTAATGATTTACAGAGTCACAACGCAGCTGTAGCAAAGCAAATTATTTAATTTTCTTTTGAGGAATAAAACAAAATAGTGGCAGAACTTAGTGCACTTAGCACACAAACTTTACGTTATCCTTCAGGGCTTCCGTAGTGGAGAGATCAGTTAAGGGCAATGTAATTGGATTTGCTAGTGCTTGAAACTGTCAGCGGGGCTAATCTGATGGGGCATCAGACCTTTTAATCTCTTAAAACCATAAAAGATTTGGGCTTAAACATCCTTGCCTGAAGACAATAGATATGTGTGAAAACCTTCACTATTACTCCTGTAACGTTCCTTGCTGATTCAGTACATATGCACCCGTGTGTGTGTGTGTGTGTGTGTGTGTGTGTGTGTGTGTGTGTGTGAATTAGACCCTCCATATTTATCACTAACATGCTTGCCATGTGTACTGCTAATATTTGTCTTTACTGTCTGCCTGAGTACTTTGTGTCCTGAATGGCACTGTTGAGTAACAAGTTCTGCACAGAGCCCAGGCTTTGAGGTGCTGCCTGGTTAATGGACTGTTCCTTCTACCATTAAATCTGACATTAGATGGAGTGAAGGAGGGGGTGCTTTGTTGACTTCTCCCTACTTTACAGATTGTGTATAGTAGTGACGTGGTGGAGAATTAAAACACACATGAATCCATTCCATATTACACCGACAATCATGGATGTCTAGATATTAGATGAATGCATCACATTGGCTCCAAGAGGAAACTTGAAATAATTTATTTATTTGTTTATTTATTTTATACATTTACACATTTGTCAGTGTTCGGAAACTGGACCATCTTAATTTTGTGGCATTTGTCCATGTAAATGCAGATAGATTGTGAATGTGTCAGTTGTAGAAGGGAACGGGTGTCACGGTGGCCGCCCTTGCCTGCTCCCTCGTGCTGCGTGTCTATGTGCGTGTTCGTTTGTGTGATACCTCCCCTCCTTCCTAGTCCTGTATGCGTAAGTGCGTGTTCGTGGTGAGTGCGTACAGGTATTGCACTTGTCTCGCGTCTTGTTATCGTAACGTGTAACACTTGTGTCTTCTTGCGTGTCTATTTTAAGTGTGTGTGTGTGTGTGAGAGAGAGGTTTTATAGTTGTTTAACGTTGCAATAGATGATAGGTCTCGTTCGAAGAAAAATAAACGTCTTTGTGAGCACATCGTTTTGGCGCCCTGTCTCGCATTTTTCCGCTTTGCTCCCCAACCATATTCCCAAAACTCTGAACGTAGGTCTTCATTTTAAAATGCAACATGTTTAAATATATCATCATGGTCGTTGGTTGATGGGCGGAACTGTGCTAGTTAGGCTTTATGTGTTCAGGTTCATAACTTGCAGTGGTCCGATAAAATGTCTCTAGTCATGTACTTATTTATCGGATTAAAACTGCAGTCAGGCGGTTTTTCCACAAATACTGAATCTGAATGTTCTGTAATACAGACACAACAACAACGAGCATAGCAGATATTTAAAGGCAACAAAAGTTAAGGTCGATTATGGCAGTGAGCGCTTGTATAGCAGCAGAACAAAGTCGATCATACTCGAGACGTCCAAACAGGAGGCATCGCACAGCACTAGATAAAGGCACCCGTGGAGCAGATGTACGTGTGTGTCAGTATGCGTGTCCCTCTGGTTAGGTGCTCTATGTACGGCAGGTAAGTTTTTCTCGAAGGTCGGCTCTAATTTCCTCAAGTCTAAAATTCATGACGTTGGTGGTGTAACTCTTATTACATTTTACAGAGTTTCAGCTCAGTTTGGAATCCATTAGATGCAAGATGCAAGTTTGCCACAAAATATTGTTACTGTTTGTAATTTTGTAACTAGTCAGATGGATTCATCAGATTCATTTGTCACAAGCTGCACATTTAACTAAATGTTGCAACATTGCTTTAAAATAAATAAATGTGTCATTTTTGTCTGAGTGCTCTTCAATCTCAGCATCTGAGATGCTCTTGTTTATTACCTGTGTGTACTGTTGCATCCTTTACACTTTACACTGTGGACCGAATATTTCTTGTGTCATCAGTGATATGTTTCGCCTTTCCACCAACACTGCAATACATGTATCATCTTGCTTTGGCCCCCCGACATTATGTGAGCGTGCCTGGCAGAAGAGGTAATGGCTGTGATCAGATGTTGTAGCTGCAGAGTCCTGCACTCGACCCTGAGTGTCTGACAGAGGTCAGTCTAAGTCTCCGGCATCAGTCTTATCTACAGCCAGATATTCAGCCTTAATGCAGATACCGACTGTTTTTCAACTATCTGTATTCATCAGCTAAAGCTCACTAATGAATATATTTAACTGCCACATTAAGACACAAGTGTGCACACACAAAACACGCACACACAGAGTGGTCAGTTAATGCATCTGACCATTCTGTTTATACACCATGACAGCTGTATGGAGAGTGCTTAGTGGATCAGGCAGCAAATGACCATAATGGATGGGGGAAAAAACAGGCCTAATGAAGCAGGAACAGATGTCTCACACAGTGGGTAACACTGAGGCCCATTGCACACAGTGTATTACTGCCACTGAAGCACATTTGGACCTGCACATAGCTGCCTCACGATGCCACTGATTATTTAACTGGTGTGTCTGGTGGGACGGTGAAAAACCAACCAGAATTTAAATGGGATATTTTTTTGTTTGTTTGTTTTCCAGTGAGAAGATACTGGGCTAGACAGAGTATCTCTGCACCGATTGGTCTTATGGCTGTCAAATGATCACTGGACAACAGACAGAAGAAGCATTCTGACTCGGTCTTGGAACTTGGAGATGGGGTTCAATGTTTTTTTCTTAAGAATGATAAAAAAAAACAATGATTATTTTTTTGTATTGTCCTAATGGGGACATCACTTACTGTTGTGTTTTTTGTGTGTAGTCTGTGTCTGCAATGGCCTGTCAGGCAAGGAACTGGGACAAAGTCGGATGCCAGAGGCACTTAATGAAATGAATAGAAGAACTACAAAGAGAGGAACAAAGGAAGCAACACAGCTTCTTCTCCAGGCATTCATAACATACAAGGAAATCAAAAGCTCATATTAACCTGGGTCAACTCGTAACAACAGGCACTGTAGACTCTCGTGGATTATTCTGAATCTAGTAGGTGCTCATCAACTTCATCTGTGTGGAGGGGAGGTTAGTGGAGGGTTAATTAAATACTGCATAGATGAAGCAGTAACCGGATACAAATGTTAGTAGTCAAGGGAGTGTTAGGGATGCATGATCCAGAATCATTCACATAGCTGCTATTCCAGGGTTAGCAAGGTGGATGGATGGGGGCTGCCCCCAGGGGTGGGGTACCAGGAAGTGGAGGTGGCATCCAGACCCCAACCGTCCCAGCCAATGGAGCTGATCTCTTCTTCCACAGGAGTGCAGGGCGGTTCTCACAGTGTATGTGAGGACACCATCCTTCATGAGACAAAACCCTTCTGTTGCATTGTTGCATGGGTTTTCTCAAGTTGCATGCTGTTTTCAAAACATCATTTTTTAATAAAGTGTTTTCTGAATTTGTAAACCATTCATGATTTTGCATCATATTTGTAATTTGCAACCACATTAAAAATTTGTTCACATCCTTTGTGAATTTGCAGTGGATGTTTTGATTTGCAGTGCAATGGGTAACTTCTCAGCCACTATACTGACTAGGCTTAGCACAAAGGCTTTCAAAAGTACATTACCATCCAGGACTATATCTCAGTGTAAAACGCACAGGGGGAGCTGGCTAAGGTTACACCAAAGCAGTATTAAATACAACAATATGGAAAAGCATGAAGCATGATTTTCATAAAAGGAGGACAACCAAAGTAAGATCTTATTTCAGCTGATTATAATGAAGGCTTGGAGTGGGGAAAAAACATTTTATACCACAATATTTATTAGAAATATATAGCTTCACTATTTCATATGTATATAAAATTACATAGTATTGATGAAAAAGACACTAAAGAAGTCTTAATGTACAATTTGTGAAGTTTCTAATTTAATTTCTAATCTACGTGATATTTTTAAAATTCAGATATCTGCAGTAAACCAGCCACAGATTCTGTAATGTAGAGCAGACTAGCTGCAATATCAGTGACCTAGCAAATAATGTTTGCCATGGAATGCTTGAGTCAACAGCTCTGTATAGTATGTTCTTTCACATCAATGGTTTGTACAAGTCCCCTGGAGAATATGAGTTCATTACATGTAATACAAGTTGACAGTGATATTATACAAAGCAGATCTTTGGACACAAGGAGGGAGATATTATTTCACTTTACTATAATAGAGGCCAGCAAAAAAATACTTTATTTATAATATATATATATATATATATATATATATATATGCACTGCAGCATTTGTGTATTACTACACAATTTTATAATCGTGATAAAAAACTTAAACAACAAACAATGAAAATTATAATATATATTGAGCTGTAATACAACTTTCTTAATAATCACAGCGTTGTTAGAAACAATCATATTGAATCTCATAAATGATGATGTCTCGAGGTCATATTTCATATAACTTTAATGCGATAGCGTTTGGCGCTCCTTTCACCGTCCATGTTAAACTGCAACGAGTTCATTTCATAATCCTTTTCTAAATCTTTGTAGTTTGTTGTTTCCTGGTAGCAGACCAGGGTACAAACTGCAGGCAAGCAGAGATGCATGACATGGAAATGATTAAGAGTCTTTTCACTCTTGTGATCAATTCTTTTGCTAAGCACAGTGAGCCAAGCACTGTGTGTGTGTGTGTGTGTGTGTGTGTGTGTGTGTATGTATGTATGTATGTATGTATATTCCAATTCTCTGCCACTTCTAGATCTATTGTATTGTTAAAGTTTCATCACATCACTTTCAGTTTAATAAAGTATTTTTATTAATGGTTTGCCTCTGCACTTCCTCAGCAGGCAGGAATTTCAATTATACTTGTCAATCCTTTTATATCGGGTAGATTCCAGTGAAGTTCCTATACTGCACAATGGGATAGTAGTCTTTGATCATGAAAAGAGTTCTATAATACTAAAAAAAAAAAACCACCCTGCACTGCACGCAGTTTCAAACTTGTGCTGAGTCAGACAACAAAAGCATGTGAACCAAAAGCACAAGGACAGTAGTGTAAAGCCTGATACAAACCAATTAAACGTGCAATCCAGTGCAGAACCTGCAGTCAGTTTGGGCCTTTGTGGGTAAGACTGGTCTAACAATCCCCCTCACCAATGGAACCACAATAATAATTTAATCATGAATGATTTTATACAGTTTGGGATCAGATTCATCCCACTGTATGGTGTTGGTTTGGATGGAAGCCACAACAGAGAAACGTTCTCCATCCATGAAAACAATGCATGTTGTTGAAGTTGACTTCACATACGTGTTTCTCTGTCCTCCTCTGAGTGAAAGCAGCTTACCTGGTGGTTTGTGGCCTTGGCACTTTGCTAATCGCACCTGCTTTTTTTTTCCCCAAGGTAGAATATTATAAAGAGAGATACTTTGATTTTGTGCCTTGTCAATAATACACACTGTGATTGGTTCTCTTCCACTGCAGCCTGATAGCTGAGTACAGCTAGTTACAGTCAAGGACCTTCCCCATGCTGCCTCTGTCGTAAATCAACTCTTATGTACTCTGTTCCAAATTATTTCCCTAGATTGTGCTTACAGGATGGCCAAACCCACTCTGAATGTCTAACCATCAGGTTTACCATCAACTAATTGAAGGGTTGTGATGATAGCTCAAGGAGAACCACCTGATTTTTATCAGTGAATCTTGACCATGACTGATCATTATTTTATGTGCTTCCAAACACTTCCAAATAACTGATTACTATTAATAATAAAATGTATTTATTTGAACCAAAGCTGCATTGTTCTGTGAGTCTCTGTAACCTTTTACAAGAAAACGCTTTGTTTTGCCTTATAGACATTTAAAATCTATTGAGATATGCCACACAAAGGACCTGTTAGATTTAGTGGTATCTAATTAAAAACTGAAAATGACCTTTAACCTTCTGAGCTTATCATGTTAATAAACAACACAAAATATTGCCTTTCACAATGATACAACCATAATCCAAGCAGAAGGGGCATTTTTCATCTGGGTAAGAACACAGCAGAAACAAGAGGTGAGCCCACCAGATCTTATTCTTTATTCATTCTTATTTCTTATTGTTTTTTAAAAAGTGGGTTCAAACTTTGCCAACAAGGCCAAAATAAGAAATGAAACTAGACAGAGAGAGAGATCATTACCCATCCAAACATAAAAATGAAGAATCAATGCTTCCCTAACTAGTGTGAACTGAGAGCAAAAGATGAATAAACAAACAGCACTGAGTTCCAAAGTCCCTATTTCCCACAGCATGCAGTATTTACAAGATCTAGACATGTGTTTTAAGGCAATATGAACACTGGAGCAAAGCTAAAGGACCAACACACATGCTTGTGTGTGCACATAGTAAAGGGGAGGAGAATCAGTGTGTATGGAGATGTGTGCACACTTGCACAAGCATGCATGCTTAAGGAGGTGGCACATGCTATCTGTACTCCTATGGAGAACAAAGCAAAAAAGAGAGATAGAAAAAAAGGCGCTGAATTTGAACAGCAGAACAATGTGAAGGTATGTTAATGAGGAGGTATGTTAATGAG
>JAOXYF010000469.1:0-11076 GCA_028565775.1 Sternarchorhynchus goeldii | reverse complement strand
ACCTCCCTCTTGGCAGTGCCCCTCACCTCCATGATTGGGGCTCTGTTACCTCCCTCTTGGCAGTGCCCCTCACCTCCATGATTGGGGCTCTGTTACCTCCCTCTTGGCAGTGCCCCTCACCTCCTTGGCTTTTTCAGGTAAAAGTCTCAGACCTGTCTTGGAATCAGCTATTAAAACCAATAAATAATTATTCATTGCTCATCAAAATAAAAACAGATGTGTGTTTTAAGTGATCTGGTTAGATTTTCAGAGCGATAGGCTGATTTGGAGAAGATGTTTGCGCCATCTCCAGGTAAGCAGATGACCTCCAGCCCAGACCTACGGTGACCTTTTCAAACTGAGTGGAGGGAAACGAGAGTCATGTGGATTGTCTTCACATGCTGTGTGACAGGGTCTCCGTCAGCGAACGTGCAGGACAGCCTCCTCTGTGGCGGCAGGCTTACACGTGAGCACCCTGTGATGTTGTACACCCTCTATGGTTTCATTGCCTTGAAAAATGATTTTTAGATTTAGGTCTTGCTTTAATCTGAGCCAGGCCTTAAGCCTGTAATGAGATATGTACTGCTAGATGACTATATGGTACACTGTCCTCCACTCTGCATATGGGCAGAGTAGCACTTAAAATCCAATAATGTCTCCTGCCACTGTTTAACTTATCTACATGCAGAGAGAGAGAGAGAGAGAGAGAGAGAGAGAGAGAGAGAGAGAGAGAGAGAGAGAGAGAGAGAGAGAGAGAGAGAGAGGCAGGCGTCCTTCAGGGTATCCTTCTACGAGGGCAGGGCCACATCCAGTATCGCCCAAGGCCTCTGTGCTTGAAGGCTGACAATCTGCTCCTGCATCCCGGTAGCCAGGGCCCATCCGGCCAAGAAACACGAACTTCAAGTGCCCTAGTACCAAAACGAGCACTGAGCAGGAAAAACCAGTCCAGAAAACCAGGAATGGTTTTGTTTTTGCTTAGGGTTTTAATTGAAAAGTCAAGGAGGAGGGATTTTTTTTTTTGTGGTTTTAAATCGAGACACCCTGCTCGACACCCTCAAGCGTTTCAGCGTTAAAATATCAGCTGAGAAAGAATCAGAAAAACCTCACACGCAAAGAGCAAGCAGGGGAACACAGGAAGCAGGCGAGATGGTAAAAGCTTTCAGAGAGCATTAGTCACCCCCTCCCCTCCACCCAAATCTCACCAGACAACTCAGACTGGAACCAGAAAAGGGCAGCGTAGGGGGGAGGTCAGAGAGACACCATCCATTTTAGGGCTTTTTTTATATTTAGGCCTTAAGCAGAGAGGATGTCAACGCTCTATAAAGATGAATTCATTAAAAGGTGTTGGAGGGGGCAGAGAGAGGCAGAGATGGAGAAAGAGCTCAGATCTCGCCGCTCCCTCTCGAGTTTGCAGTCACGGTACGCGTAAAACCTGACGGGGGGGGGGTGGGTGGGTGGTGGTGGTGGTGGCAGAGGAATGTATTCCCCCAGCAAGCCTCAAGTGACACTTCTGACAGTTTGGCGGCGCTAAAAATGAACCGCTTCCCCTCACCGGCGTCTGGCGCGGCTTCGGTCTCGGCCGGCAGCGCGGAGTCGTCTGCTTCGTCCATGCTGTCGTCATCGTCAGCCTGGGCTCGGCCTCGGCTACGAGACCTCGGGAGAAAAAGACGGAGAGAGTGAGAGAGGAAAAAAATGAGAAAGAAAATGAGAAAGAGAGAGAGAGAGAGACAGAAAGAAAAGTGCATGTGTGCACATGTATGGGGGTGGGGGTGGGGGGTGTCTGAATGCAGTGGTTATGTTTTCTTGGTTTATCACCCAACCTGGCACGTCCACACCAGAAGCTCTAGGACATGCTTCACCTGTTGGGGTCCAGCACGGCGGACTACACAAACACCACACGACTACTTAACTGTGCAAGTGTGCACTGTTTTTACACCCTGGTATGCACAGATTTGACCTGCACTATTTATATATGCAAATGAGTGTGTGCTTGTTATGCATAAAACACAGTTTAGTTATACCTTACATTCTATGTTCATTGCTGTAGCACCTATATTTCCACCCCTAGAACATAAAAATGACAAACTCCATCAATCCATGCATCCATCCTTCCGTTTGTGCTGGACCCAAAACTCTTACCATTCTAGTTATTCACTGCATAGCTGTTTGCTTTCAGATTTTTGCTTTATTTTAATAAAGGCAAACCGCAAAAATCATTAAGCACTAGATATATTTCTAGTTATTGTACTATATAGCACTGTGACCATATAGAGACGCACACCGTCTCAGCTCAAGCCCGTCATCCCTTCACTCACATCACGCTTCAGTTCATGCTGAAGCTGAAGAGCTCCAGCTGTCTGGGGACCCTTTACATAACGTCTGTCAGGACAATGGTAGCTTGCTTACAAGATGATTGGATTTTATTTGGAGGACTGAAATTGTTTGTTGAAATGGGTGCTGCTGTTAAAATTACGTTTTGTTTATCTTTTTGTTTAAACAACATTTACTATGTCAGCAATTGTTAAAAATAATAATAATAATAATAATAATTTGAATGATTTGTAATTTCTTCGTATTATGTGCTCGTTTCACAGCACCTTGGATCAGAAAACGCATCAAAACTAAGAAAATTAAAACCAACATACAACAACACTGTAGAACAACGAAATTCTTGCACGTTAGTTCTGTCTCTCTCAGCCAAGAACTGTGATACGTCTGGCTGAGACTTGTCCAGTCATATTCAGTAACTCCCCAGTATTCTAGACAGCCCTATGCATTCATCCATTCATCCATCAGCCATCCGTCCACCTGTATGCTTTCAACCAGGAACAGTCAGCAGGAAGTACATAATTACTAACCGCACGTCTTTTGAAAAGCCGTTTCCTTGGACGACCCTCTAAGCAGCAAAGCTGGTGAATGGGATGAACCCTTTCTTCCTGTTCCCACTCATCACACCTCTGCAGAACTCAGCATGCTTTCCACTCTCAGTGGGTCACTTTACACAAAATTATACGTGGAACTTCTCCCATAACACACCTGTGTAATTACACCTGTGGAATTACACCCCCCCCCCCAGAGCATCTCACCAGAGCATTATACATTATACTACATTATACTGCTTATTGGACATAATAAAAATGTAAATAAGTACAAATATCCTGAGCTCTTACTATCGGCCAGTAGAAAGAGAAGATGTCCTTAGAAGGCACACACCAGCCCATTTTAACTGTGTACGAGAATCACATCACATTCACAAGGACCAGATTGGTCAGATGTACTGACTTTGACCTTTAATGAAGTCAGGGTTTTGTTAAGTGCTTTCGCTACACAGGCCTGAATGACAACGTCTTAAATGAGACCCCGAGTTTAGCGGATCTGAGGGCTTTGTTTTAGCTTTCAAATTCAAATCGTTGTGAAAGAAGTAATACAGATCCTACATTTCACAGGCTACATCATGAGGAACTACAGGCTGTGCTGGTTACAGTACGGTTTGTCTGTAGTCCTCCGCACTGCTCAGAAGGGGCCAGTTCTTGATTATGACCACTGCGGACTGGATGTTATTTGCAGTGACGCCAACCATGAATGTGGCACCAGTATGACTGCATCAGACAGCAGTGCTCTCAAAGTTCTTTTATGACAATACAGCTCCTAGACTGAGAGCGAGCCATTTCCCAAAGAACTACCAGCCAACATGTGGGCATGTGGTAAACAGCTAACCACTCATGATATGAACAGGATTGCTAACAACAAGTTTGCAACACGAGTGACGCTCGTGAAGTGTTTCTAATAAACACAGCGAGGGTGGCGAGTGCATTCCCTCAATCGGACCGCGGCGCTTCACAAAGCGCGTAGCTGGTTAGCTGTTCAGAGCTTCCCTTTTCTGCGCTGCTCACCTGGCAAGCCCCGCCCCACGTTAACCCACGCCGTCGGCACCGGCGTCGCAGGCAAAGCCCGAGCAGCCAACGGGGGTCCGCGGTGGCCTGCGGCGAGCGCTCGGCTGCTCGTCGTCGCCATGGTTACACAATCAAGTCTCTTACAAACAGACGGCAGAACCGCCAGCGCAGCAGAAGCGCGTTTGATCGAGTGGGGGTTGTGGGGTGGGGTGTCTATCGCGTCGCCCAAAAGCCAACACGCAGCAAACCACATCTGGCGCGCTTTTTCAGAAGAGCTCAAGACGCTCTGCAAATAACCTGCCTCCACTCAGCTCAACAACATTTGCTGACACCATGAGTGTTGCAAAAGTGCCCCACCCCCTCCCCGCAGGTATCCCACGGACCTTATCCGCATCCACGCTCTCCGTCTTCGCGTTTGAGCGCCGCTCGCGGTTGCATCCAATTAAGTCGAGACGACAAAACGCACACCAGGGCCGACGGCACGGGCTGTACGATCAAAGGCCAAACTTCACGCTTCTGCGCGTTCGTGCACTTCGCGCTGCATCCACGGCGAACTCCGGCGAACGGCGGAACCCTCCGCCGCTGCTCGTTTGCAGCTGCTGTTGGTGGTCTTCACGTCCTCCGCCGACACAGGCCACGGGGAGAGACCCGCTCGGCGCCAGTGAAACCGAGACTTTCACAGCTCCAGTTGCACGTGAGACGACGTTGCGTAACGATAATGTGCCGTTTTTACAAGTAACTGTGTTTAACAGGCGAGGACGTTTACACTTAATTGGAGTTTCACATTTTGGAAGCGACTTGGGGCTCAACGGACGGCTAAACTCAGACGGGCGCGAGTTACGCTGCGTGAAGGGCTCACAACTCCTGCGAATCGTGCGCTGTACTCTCTTTCATTATCCGAGTCTCGCCCTCCACCGTTCACCGTCTTCAGGTTTAAATTAAACATGATGCATCTCCGACCTTTTTGGCTCACGTTCAGAGGCAGGAAAAGAACGTGTCAAACTGCTCTGTATAAAAACCGTTCAAGAGACAGACGACACTGTTCACATCTTTTGACACGTGCCGTGACGGGCCGGGCCTAATGGTAGAACAGAGTTAAAGAAAGCCCTATCCGTTTCACTGGGGCAACCTCCAGCGATTCGTCCGATTACAAAAGCATCCAGGTGCCAGTGTTAAATGCTACCATGATGCCCAGCCTACCACAACACACCAAAAACCCCTCACTGCGTGTGTGTTATATCCACTATATATTGGCACACCCCCACTTCAGAGTACAGGCAAGCATTCACACAGAGCAAAGTAAATGCTCATCTATGAGATCTGCGCTTCTCTCTGAAGAGCACGCTCTCCTTTAGTCCTCTTTAAGCCTCTTGGAGTATTTCCACATTGAGGTTAGCGGCCAGAGTGCGCAACAATGGAGCTTTTCTTTCATAAAGCTGTCAGGACATAAAGCCCATTACATATTACAACGTCATCGCGTCCGTCGGCGGCAACCAACCCCGAGTTCAAGACGCTGGATAAGATGTTCAGCGGAACAAAACTTATATCGTTTTCATTTCAGTCGCTGGCCATCCCACGAAACCGATGAAACACACCGGATTAATGGCCCTTATGCGGCCATTCTGTGCCGGCACAATGCATCGTGGGTAAATTGCAAGGCATCAGATGTCCCAGTGTAAGGTTTCTGGATGGAGACGGGTCCTGCCGCTGCCGCCTGCCGCTCAGCGCGGTGATCAATGACCTACATCGTTCAAAATGCAGGCTATTGTGTTGGGGGTGGATACAGGTTTAATTCAGGTCAACGACCCCGCCCCCCCATCTCCCCTCCTCCCCCTCCCGGGCTCTGATGCACGTTACATTTGACCACAGCACAGCACAGCACCACAGACACCTTCTGGGTATGTTCATCAGCTGCTTTGAAAGGCACAGCCAATACATTTAAATAAAGCACAGCTAAAAAACACAACGTAAAAACACGGCGTTGGTGAACCCGTGACCGACAGTCTCTACGGTCTTTAGTGCAAAACCAAAAAAAAAAACGCACGCCACGCCACACCATCCGCTCTACAGCCGCTCTGAGCGGGAAAAGCACCTCAGAACAAACACGCCAAACCTCGAAACCGAGAATCATATGGACACAAACTGAAGCCGTCTGGTCAAAATGATTCTGTATCTGTGGCACAACGTGAAGATGGTTGGCTGCTGTAAACCAGCATGAAACCACAGGCCCGACCTGCTGTCTGTCAACAGTTCAGGTCTCTAATGGTGATGTATTGGTGTAGGGAATGTTATCTTGGCACACATTGGGTCTCCCCAACTAGTCTAGCAGTGCGAGAATGTCACAGCCTTAGGAAATGTTGTTGCAAGCCATGTGCTTTTCTTAATTTACCCATTTTATAGTGGCTACTTCCAACATGACCCGTCACATAGCACAAGTCATCTCAAACTGGTCCTATGACCATGACAAGACCAGTGTTCTACAGTGACCTTCCCAGCCACCAGACGTACATCAAAACCCAGACAGACCACATTTGGGAAGTGGTGACGCTCCTCAGACTCGGTTTCGGAACTGCAGTCAAGCCTTTAAAAAGTCTTCAGATGCAATGAAGCAGCGCTGGGCAAACTGCTTCAAAAAAACGTACCCAGGCAACAAAATTGCTCAGTAAAACATACCTGATCTACATTAAGGCTGTACTTGAGAGAAGTACATGGCCACTACAGCTAAACTATACATTCATGAATGATGCCACCCCTTCTGGGCATGGTAGTACCCAGTAGCACCTCGTACTTTACAAACTACTATACCATCTCCCTATTGCAAAATGGAACCAAACTAGCAGTGGAATTTTTGACAGCGACAACGTTAAAAACGATTGATTACTTTCGCAAAAGCTACGTCCATCCTGTGGTCGTTTAAGCTTCAAAAACCAGGCCGTGGTTCTTCACTGACCCTGGTCGCCAGAGGAACCCACCACAGGGCGCGGGCGCAAACGTACGCGAGAGACTAGGACAGGAACCCAAACCCGTGTGACCACGCCCACGGCCTCGCTGTACGAAATCCAGCACAGGCTCTGGTGGCCCCGAGGACATCATGGGCTCCAGGCCCCCAGAGGGCAATACGGGATGTGTCAGACGTACCTGTGAATGGACTGAAGGCAAAACGAGAGGATATACAGACAGCTCAAAACACCACTTATAAGCGTTTCAGGTGTCATTTCCAGATGGACCAATATTTGAAACAGAGTCTGTGTTGACCAAATTGTCTGCATTTGTATATTTATGCAGGATACGATTCCATGCCAATTCCATAGTTCCAAGCCAATAGAGGATCACGATCAAGTCTCAAGGCTTTATATTAGCATTATTCAAAAACTTAAATTTAAATCAATAATTTCTCAAATGAATCATTTCATATTTCATGTTATTATATCAAATCATTATGAGAGCTGATCTTTTTCCAACCACACCACTGTATGTAAGGATCTATGGAACATTCACTAAAAACAAAACAAAACAAACAAACAAACAAACAAACAACAAACAAACAAAGCAAAACACCACATCATCCCAGGAGAGTCTGAGAACCAGAACCGAGACAGGCAGGATGCCAAAGAGGCCCATGACCCATTCACAGCTAAAACTGTTCAAATAAAAGTCGCCTCTTTCACAAGCAGGGTTCCCTGCCCCCCCTCCACCAATTGATTTTGTATGCAGCCTATCAAGGGTATCAAGAAAAACAAGTTATGGGAATTTGGGGTAATGAGTAACCCGGAAGAAAATAAACAACCACTGAGTGGTGCTCGGGGATTTGGGGGGGGGGTGGGGGAAAGCCAGGGCCAATGAGAGAGAAGGCACAGAAGACTTGACACCACACTGTCCCGCTGTAGTCTTCTGGTCAAATGTGCCGACTAATAGGAAATGAGTTTGAGAGTTTCTCGCTATAAACGACGCAGGACGGGTAAATGTAAACCAAGATGCTACGTGCTCACATTACACACTAGCAAATATCAAGTTGAGTCTGTGTTCTGAATTTACCAACATCAGAGTGAGCGAGTTTGAGACGGCAAAAGAGTGAGAGAGTTCAAGAGCGTGAGGGAGAGACGGTGGAGGGAAGAAGGAAAAAAAAAGAAAAGAAAAGAAAAGAAAAAAAGAAAAAAAAACCTCACAGCGCAAGTAGTTCCAGCTCAAAGGGAGGAGCATAAAACCCGGGCTGGACTGAGTGGCTAAGATGGGACACACCCCCTTCACAACAACCCGGCCATCTCCCATCATGCACTTTAACTATTTCCTCACCTCTACCTCTCGCCTTCTCGGCTTACACTGCGACAGCCGCAACAGATTCTCACCACATTCAAACAGAGCCTCAGGTGCTGCTTTAATTTTGACATATGATCATTTATTACCAGTATTTGTTACCCACATTTAATAGCGCTCTATTAACGAAGCATGAAAACACTACCAAATAGCTTTGTCAGTTCATAAGTTGGGGGTTTTTTTTCTGCCAAGACACACGCATGCGCGCGCGCACGTGCGCGCGCACACACACATGTACAAAGTGAACGATTCTGTAAGGGTCATAATTACTCTACTTACAGGAAGTGTGTTGCCAAACCAAAACAGGGCAAAAACATTGCTTCATGCTTACAATCAAGCTCCAGCTACTAACTTCTAACGCATGAGCTTCTTCAACGCGCCGCTCCGCTTAACATGTTCACTGGTCGTGGAGAACCGCTGCTTCTCGCTACTTGTACACCACCGAACTAAACAGAATCACGGGGCGCTGGCACACTCCAGGTACCGACGCTGCACTGCGAGGTCCACCTGCAGTCCCCGCCCCTTCGCGACGCTCCAGCTCGCTAAGGTGTTCAGGAGGACCTGAGCATTAGCTTAGGTGTGCTGGAACGTACCTGCCCGGGGGTGGAAGAGCAGCAAAAGTAGGGGCTTATAAACATTAAAGCGGAGGCAGAACCAACCTGACAGTACAGCGTCACGGTCCTGCCTCGGTGCTCCTCTTATGCTTATCTTGGGCTTTTATTCTTTCTTTCAAATCCAGTTCACTTTATTTGTTGTGAAAGAATCGCAAAACAAGCCCGACACCAGATTTCCTAAAACTGTTACAGTACAGTTAGGGAGGGGCTGAGAGTGGGTGTCATTCCTTAGCAACTCAGTAGGAATCTACCCGTTTGGGTGTGCTCATCCGTCTATCCGTTTGTGTGCATATCTTTCGGTCTATCTGCGTGCGTGTATGTTTAGATCCTTAGTCTTTGGCAGGCGCGGTATGTCTGTAATGACAGAACTGCAGTCTATAAAGAACAGAAAGGAGCATTTTTTTTTTCCACCTATACTACGTAATGTAGGATATCGGCACTTTTTGTACACGGTCTATGCGCTGAATGTTGTGCGAGTCAAAAATAAATAAATAAATGAACAGAAGTAAGAGGCAGCTAGTGGTGCAGTCACGCTTCTGCTGCAGTCTCCCCTCGGTCTGCTTTTGCCTTGTTTATATGACATGGACGTGCTCATTGGGTTTGTAGTTTGTCAGAGTGGATCTAGGCCTCGTCAGTCTCGCGGTCAAAAACAAAAGTTAACACACATCGGTCCTACCACTGGGAAAGAACACAAGATTTAAAGACTGTATTACGCATAGTTCTACACACATCATTTACCCATCGTGCCCAAGGTTAAGAGGACTATTAACAATACGCATTACTGTACACAGAAGCTCCCCGTGGACCTTAAATCTCCTGCTCTGGTCCTGCCGAAATTGCTCTGCTCAGACGCTCCTACTAAACCGGGCACTTGATTAATAAGTTGAATCGTGTGTGTTTAAGCAGGCCAATCGCCCAGCCACGCTGGACTCTGCCCCTCAGACCTGGGTTTCATACCACACTGCTACATTAACCATTATTAAAAAACACACCTGATTCAACTCGATCAATCACCAGATTTAGTAGGAGTATTTGAGCACAGTAAATCACGAAACTCTGTTGGACTCCAGCCGTCCATTACCAGACTTTGACAGCCTTGGTATTGAGCACAATTAAAAATTCGTGCAAACTGACCGACAGACTATTCCCTCGATGTGAAAGAAATTGATTTTTCTTTTTATCTAAAACTTTAATAACTGTTGGCACTTAATGAAACTTTAAAGTGTGTCTTGCTTCCTCTAGTTGTGTTAGAGGCAGATCTGTGTGTGGTGCTGTTCTTGCATTCAATAACCTTTCCCTACCCTTATGCATGTTACACACACACGCACACTTGGTAGTTGACTGCCAACACATTGTCGTGAACCACTGAAGATGCTTTTTGCTTTGCAGGGGTTTACTGTACGACTACGAAGTTCCACCCACTGCGATGGTTCCTTCTCTGCGATTGGATGCCTCCGATTAGTCACACCTCTGTGATTGGGCCCCAAGTATCATCCTGGTTGGGACTCTTGTACCAAGCTTCATTCTACCACTTCTTTACTGGCAGAAACGCGTTTGTAAATGTTTTTACTCACTAGGTGCACTTTGTACTTGATCACAATGTTTGGTCAATACATTTTTTTGACTCAGCTTTTTTTCTTTTTTGTATCGAGTTTCCCATGACCTTGTATTCTGGTGTTCTTGTCTTGTCGTTATTTTCTACATGTCTGTCAACGTGCCTGTTCCACAGTGTACCGCTGCCTTACAGCCAACAGCACTGCAAACTGCTTGTTGATCATGTTTGGATGTTCCAATGGGTGATTTAGTTGTTTTCGCACTTCATTTTATTTTTCCAACACTCAATTTGGAATTATAAAATGAACCCCCTTGGCTTGGAATTCAAGAATTCTGTCCATATCCTCATGTTGGATACAGCAAGCCCTATGAGACACGCACGCAAGGTGAAGCGCATAAAACAGAACTTTTAGTCCGAAAATATGCACAGCAAAACAAGACGGCGATGGTGCACCAATGGGGTTTCGTTTAAACCTTTAGAAAGACACACGTTGTCCTTTTCAGATATACAGTCCAGGCACCATCCACTTCATAAAACCAAACAACATTTCATCACAAAAAGTCCCAAGAGGTTTCAGACAAAACATTCACAGAAGTGGAGCTGGGGGTAACGATACAGCAGACAAAGATCCATGTCTTCATAGTCCAATTCAGCAACCCAAAAAAACAGCTGGCAGCAGAAGATGCATGTGCACAAGCTCTCAACCATCTCTCCTGGGTGG
>JAOXYF010000468.1:0-11772 GCA_028565775.1 Sternarchorhynchus goeldii | reverse complement strand
GCGTCTTCACTAAGGTGATTCACGGAAGACTTTCACAGGCTTGCCGTATTCACACTAGACAAAGGGGATTTGTGTCCACCCCCGGGTGTTTGGAGAACCTCGAGGTTGCGCAAGGCCTTCTCTGACACTGCAAAGAAGAGTGCATCCCTCTTTCAGTGGTATTTGTTGACATCACTAAGGCATTTGATTCCATCTCTCATGAGCACTTGTGGTATGTGCTCTATGAGAGAGGTGTGGATGCCCATGTGGTAGGAAAAATCCAGGACTCCTACAATGACAGTCTACTCCCCACATAAGATTGAGGGTAGGGGTTAAGCAGGGTGACTCCCTGTCACTATTGCTTTTCAACCTCACTCTGGATCCCCTCATCCAGAGCATCAAAACCCATGGACAAGGCTTCTCGGTGGGGGCATCGTCAATAACCACCTTGGCGTTTGCTGATAACTTGGTCCTGATCAGTGATTCGTGGCAAGGGATGGCTCGGAATCTCGACATCCTAGAGGAGTTCTGCAAACTTAGTGGGCTTAGGGTTCAGCCCGCTAAGTGTGATGGCTTCATGGTTACATTTTCGGGCAAGGCACGGAAAGCTAATGTTTGCCCTCCATGGAGAGTCAACGGCGTTGCACTCAACATGGTTGGAGTGGACCATTCAGTCCAGTACCTTGGGGTCAGGGTTTCCCCATGGTTAGACCTGGAGAAGCCTGACATTTCTGTAAGGATTGCAGAATGGGTGGAGAGAATCGGCAGAGCTCATCTCAAACCGATCCAGAAGGTTTCCCTTTTGGTAAAGGACGTGTTGCCAAAATGACCAATGTAGCGGATCACAGCACCGTGACCATGAACACCTTGAGGTCTGCGAATGCCATCGTCAGAAAGGCGGTGACGGCTTGGTTGCACATTCCACCGTCAACCTGTGTTGGACTACTATACGCACGGAACCGGGATGGTAGCCTGGGAGTGGCAAGGTTGTCCAGAATGATCCCATCAATCCAAGCCAGACGCCTCTTCCATTTGGCTGGGTCATCTGACACCTTCACAAGGACCCTCATGAGTGCTAACAGAACTCAAATAAGGTTCGAGTATGTATGAAAGAGAGCTGGCGGTACCAGTGAGAATGTCCCCCGACTTGGTGGGGACACCGTGGACATGGAAGGTAGGTCCCCAAGACCTGTGACTCCACAATGTCCCCATCCATGCGATTGGAGGTAGGAGGAATTTCTCAGGTGTGCTGGCCTCGGAGCTCATGGTGTAGATGTATATGCCTTCAGGGGGTCCAGTGTTAGTAATGCGTGGCTTTCCGCTCCTTTGGGATTTAGGCGGCATCACTACATTGCTGCACTCCAACTGAGGGCCAATGTGTATCCTACCCTAGAGTTCCGATGCAGAGGTGGAGGTCAGGTCCCTGTCACCTGCAGACGATGCTTGGGTTAGGGTTAGGCTCACAGGGATTGGAATCTTTTGCTCATATCCTGAGTGTATGCCTGTCCACTCAGCAGTCACGGATTCGGATGGCATCACGTGTTGTGCGACCTCTTGGCCACTAAGGCTGAAGGCCTAGGATAGAGGGTGAGACACCCGATGGTATGCTCATGAGGCCAGACCTGGTTATTTACCAGGATGGCGAGGCCTTGTTGGTTGATGTCACCATTCGCTTTGAGTACGCAGATGACACTCTGTGAGTAGCGGTACGGGAAAAAGTAAACAAGTACAACTGTCTGAAGAGTAAAGTGGTGTCTCTTGTCAGTGACAGGAGGTGGATATGTGTGGCTTCCCTGTTGGTGCGAGGAACCTGTGGCCTGTCTGCAATGATACTATCCTGCGATGACTGGGGCTCTCCTCCTTTGGGAGTGGCTCCTTTGCCAGGCTGCTGAGTAGGAGATCCCTTTTGTACTCCCTGGATGTGCTGAGGGATTTCTATTGCGAGCCACTGGTATGGAGAGACGCCAGGGTCATTGGAAAACAGGAGCCATAATACTATCGTTGGTGCGGAAGGGCGATAACACCTGGGCGGAGTACAAGAACAGGCCCAAGGGTGAATCCTTGTCCAAGCAACAGGGGGTAAGCCAGTATGCCGCTCCTACTGGTTCACCTCAGAGTATCTGCTTAGTTGGATGATGGAGTAAAAGGAAGCAGGGCCTCAATACCCGAGGCTCAGGGGTAACCCCTACCCCTCACTCTGGGACGTATTAACAGTCAACGAATGGGTTGCTGGTGCCCACATGTTCCCTTGTGACAGGGGAGGGCCTGCAGTTCCGTAGACTGACCTTGATCGCCACAGAGATGAGGAAGCCACATGGGTATCCCAGTGGCTGCCGAAAGGCAATAAACAAGGTGGGTTGTGACCAGGGTTTCTTCTCATAATGCCTGCCTATCTTGTTAACGAGCGGGGGTCTTTTGGGGGAGCCTGGAATTTCCTGGGTCTGCTGCTGTTGGGCGGATGGTCTGCTGACGAATGGGCTGATATAGGGCGCGAGCATCACTCTTATGGGTAGGCCACGGCCCCTGTCGGCCGGTCGACTGGCTGACCTTTTGCGCTATGGCGGGGGATTTAGCTGTGCCACTGCTGGGTGGCGGGGCGTTGCAGACGAACAGACTGACGTTTGGTGCGAGCACCACTTTTATTCCACTCACAGTTCTCCCAATGGCAGAGAGGTCAAAACCTAAGTGCTGAGTTCTCCCAGTGGCTTAAAGCTGGGCGCACACAGTTCGTATGGTGCACCAGGTTCCTGGAGGCTAATTATTAAGGGTAAAATGTAAATGTGGTGGCCAGGAAGAGTGCAGGCCTATTGGTCCTTTAAAATGTAGTTTTCCCCTCTGTGTGAGAGAAAATGCATATAAATGTTAATGTATAAAAGTGTAAATGTGATGTCCAGCAATAATACAAGGGTTTTGGTTAATTAAAATGCAAATTTTCTTTTTCTGGAAGTGAGAATCTCCAAACAGGTTTGATTAGAAATTGGTGTTTCAAGGCCTGCCCTCATGTGGGCGTTTGTAAATGAGCAATTACTTTTGAGCAATTCAATTTCCTTATGAAGGAAAAATAAATTTGTTTTATGCCCATTAAGTGTAGAGGTTATTTGGGCATGAATTTTAAACATTTTCCCATGTCTGGAAGTGAAAAGCTAACAGTGGGACTGATTATGTCTCTCTCTCTCTCTCTCTCTCTCTCTCTCTCTCTCTCTCTCTCTCTCTCTCTCTCTCTCTTTTCCCCCTCCCTCCATCCGTGGTCTCTTGCTGCCCTCGTGTGGGCATTTGGAATTTCGCAAATATTAAGGGATAAATCACTTTGTGTTCTTCCCATAAATAGTGAAGTCTACTTGGTCATTTAAATAAATTGTATTCCCCTCGCTGGAAGTGATCTGAGCTGTAATGAATAAAGGGAGGAATGTTTTTTTAATGCCTTGGTGGGCATGGGTGACGATAGCACCCTTCTCTAGAGGTTTTTGGGCATGGGGATGTCCAAATAGGTGCCGTCGGGATGGTGGGAGGCGAGATTTGCTCAGATCCTTTGCTATCTAGTTCTCCCAGTAGCAACTACCAGAGGAAGAGGGGAATGCTCGGTGCGCTTTGCCCAATTGGAAAGCACATCTTTCGGATTATAAAGGGCATTGGTGACGCCCCTCCCTGGAACCAGGTCTCTGTGTTGCTATCACCTGTGGATCTATGACCGTGCCATACGGTGAGGAAGCCCGGGTGGGCTCTCCTCGCCGGGCATGTTCAATGGGTTCACCAGAGAGGGAACCCGCACCTTGTGAAGGTCTCCCAGTGTTTACTAGCTCCGTGTGGCAGAACCAGGCTGTGCCAGTGCCCATCTGAGTGACGCACATCTGCCCAGGTTGGGCCTAGGTGGGCATGGGTGGCACTAGCTCCCTTCTCTGGATGTTTTTGGGCATGGGGATGTCCAAATAGGTGCCGTCGGGATGGTAGGGAGGCGAGCTTTGTTCGGATCCTTTGCGGTCTAGTTCTCCCAATAGCGACTACCAGAGGAAAGAGGGGAATGCTCATTCCTGGTTACGTCCTTGTTAAAGCGCTGCGCGGTTCCAAGGGGGCAGGTTTTGGCCTCCTGCCGGCGCACACACCAGCACCGAGAGCGGCCATCCGCGCCCATGGGCGGGCGGGAGTGGAGCGGCGGAGCGGGTTGCAAGGAAGTTGGCGGCCGCCGGGACCCTTGCAGTCCTGTGAGGTACGCAAGCGACCCCTTTTACCCATCCCTCCCCGAGTCCTTCCCTTACCCACATGTGTGCGCGCGGCAAAGCGCGCTCCTGGCTTGGCTCCTGGCCGCCCACCGGACCACGGTGCAACTACCTGGTTGATCCTGCCAGTAACATATGCTTGTCTCAAAGATTAAGCCATGCAGGTGTAAGTGCACACGGCCGGTACAGTGAAACTGCGAATGGCTCATTAAATCAGTTATGGTTCCTTTGATCGTTCCACGCGTTACTCGAATAACTGTGGTAATTCCAGAGCTAATACATGCAAATGAGTTTTGATCCCTCGGGGGATGCATGCATTTATCAGACCCAAAACCCATCCGGGGGGCTTGGGGCCACCGGCCGCTTTGGTGACTCTAGATAACCTCAGGCCGATCGCGCACCCTCCGCAGCGGTGACGTCTCATTCGAGTGTCTGCCCTATCAACTTTCAATGGTACTATAGGCGCCTACCATGGTAACCACAGTTAACGGGGAATCAGGGTTCCATTCCGGAGAGGGAGCCTGAGTAACGGCTACCACATCCAAAGAAGGCAGCAGGCGCGCAAATTACCCATTCCCGACACTGGGAGGTAGTGATGAAAAATAATGATACAGGTCTCTTTCGAGGCCCTGTAATCGGAATGAGCGTATAGGAATTCTTACTCTTCAGGTGAGCATTCGGTGTTTGGATGGATTGTGCGCCTTCCACCTTGTGGTTATAGGTGCCACTTTCCAGCTTTGTGACTGACACTGCCACCATTTGAGGGAATGCCTCAGGGAGGGTGGGGGCTATTCAAGCCTTCTACCCTCTCATGACAAGGTCTGGAGTGTTATACGTCCAGTTGGCCCATGACGCCGTGGCAAGTCATGGAGGCTGGTTCATGGCACTTCGGACTGCTCGACCATCAGTCTTCAGGTTGGTCTGGCCATAAGAGCCACATTGTGAAGAGAGATACTGGTTGCGATTTGGGGAACGTTTCGAACTATCAATTGATCAATTCTATTCAGTGGTGTATCGTGATTTTGGCCACTGTACGGTCTTTTGATTTTGAACAGGCCACTGCCGTGTGAGGGTGCAAGACCCCGCGGCAGATACTGAGATACTCAAGGAAACTGAACTTGAGGAGGGTTGACTCTTGGTGCTAACTCCGGAGGTCTCATTGCTGCGTGCGATTCAGCTGTTGTTACGACACAGCATGAAGGAAGTCTGGGGAGATACGGACTTCCAGGTCGGTCGTAGTTACCGACGCCCACCTAAGAGGGAAGGTGGGGGGTCCCAGCCTAAGCATCCCAGGCGTTGTTCTCCCACCCCAAAGGGAGGGTTACTAGGGGCGGGTGGGACTGACCTGGAATGTGAAGGACCTGTCTCAATAGAAAAGCTGCATGAGAGTGCGACCCGAGAGGCCCTGGACCAGTGTAAACTGGTCCCCACTTTGTCTGATGCTGCCACCTCGGCTGACTTTCAGACTACGGGTCCATCCACTCAACATGATCCGGTTTTGCGAGCGGCGAGGCACTACGCTGCTTGCCATGGTAAGGTGTCCATCACGTTCAGATGTCATCTGTGTGGTCTGTCCTCAAGTGCGCATTACTCCATTTTATGCCACGCTCCTAATTGCCCGAGAGCTGGCCAGTGAGGTGGAGTGATAGTCCGGGGAGCACTATGGACAGTGGAGGACCTGGTCCTTCCACGTCCTTGAGGTCTATACCAGCAGGTGACACAGTTCCACCTGGTGTGAGCAGCCATAATAGGAAAGCTGAGGATGCTTCCCCTGGGGCGTAGTGGGTCGAAAAGGTTTTGGACAGAGGAAGAGGTTGCGACTTTGAAGGTGCTTGAGTCACAGTTTACCGGCAAAATGCAGATAAACAAGCTCATTACTGAGGCAATGGGCAAGACAGCGAGGCAGGTGAGGACAACACGTGGTGCCTTGCGTAAAGCAATGGACCCAGTGGCAGAGGTGTTTCGTGTCGAGCGTGTGATTGACCTGACGTCAGAGCCGCAGGAGAGATCTCCATCCAAAGGTCTAGTGGGGCTCTTTAGAGAGCTGGCTGGTTGCCTCGGCTTGGCTCAAAGGGGCAGACTCATGGCCCGCATTGGTAGAAGACGGTGTCATGTCAATACTCCATGTTCTGGGCGGTAGGGTTGACCGGGTCCAGAAGCTGCATCCCGAGGGACAGATGCCCCACCACTGGGAAGGTGGGGCTGGAAAGGCTAAACAGGTGGGAAGTGCCAGGAAGGCGGCCTTCTGACGGTGTCAGCAACTGTTTGAGGAAGACCCGACCCGCTTAGCCAGCGAGAAATTGGACGGTGTCTCCAATGCTAGGTGTCAGATTCCCATGGAGGTTATCAAAAGGGTGTTCAAAGGCAAATGGGAATCTACAGGAAACTTTAGTGGGCTTGGTAAGTTTCCTGTGGAATGGTTTCCTTGGGTCTTCTCTCTCAGCCAGGGAGGTAATTGACAACCTTCGGGCCATGGCCAAAAAATCAGCCCCGGGCCCAGACGAGGCCAGCAGGCAGGACCTGCTCAGTTGGGACCTGGAGGGTTTGAGCCCGTCACGTCTGTTCAACGTGTGGTGGTTCACGGGAATCGTTCCTAAATGCATGAAGCGGTGTCATACAGTACTACTTCCTAAGACCTCGAGTGGAATGGCTATGGAGATTGGGAACTGGAGGCCCATCACCATAGGCTCGACGGTCTTGCGACTCTTCACCAAGGTGATTCATAGACGGCTGTCCCAGGCTTGTCCTACTCACCCAAGGCAGAGGGGGTTTGTGTCCGCCCCTGGGTGTTTGGATAACCTAGAGGTACTGCAAGGCCTCATCCGACACCGCAAAGAAGAGCGCAGCCCCCTTGCAGTGTTATTTATCGACATCGTAAAAGCATTTGATTCCATGTCGCACGAACATCTGTGGGATGTTCTTAGGAGGAGGGGAGTGGATGCCCACATCATAGGATTGCTCCAGCACTCCTACAAGGACAGGGTGACCATAATTGCAGTTGGAGGAAGGTCCAACTCCGACATCGCACTAAGGGTAGGGGTGAAACGGGGACTCTGTCCCCACTGCTCTCAACCTCGCACTGGATGCCCTCATCCAGGCCCTCGAGACCCACGGACAGGGTCTCAGACTCTCTGGGTCATCCGTTACGACTGACTTTTGCGGATGACCTAGCGCTTGTCAACGATTCTTGGCATGGCGACCAATCTTTTGATCCTGGAGGATTTCTGTTCGCTCAGTGGGCTGCGGGTTCAGCCCTCTAAGTGTCATGGCTTCCTCACTGTTTTCAAAGCTGAATACCATAGACTTAACGAATGCCCCTCATGGCGAGTGGGGGGGGAGATCATTCGCATGGTAGAGCTAGATGAAGCAGTGAGGTATCTGAGAGTTCGGGTTGCCCCAGAAATAGGGATCGTTGAGCCTGACCTAGCGACTAATGTCCAAATGGGTCCGCAGGATTTGGTGTTCCATGCTCAAACCCACTCAGAAGGTCACTCTTCTGGTGAAACATGCCATCCCCAGGGTCCTTTATGAGGCATGCCACTGTTCGCTGACTGACGCCAGTCTGAGATCTGTGGATGCAGTCATAAGGAGAGCTGTCAAGGCGTGGCTGCACCTTCCTAGCTCTACCTGCTATGGCCTTCTATATGCACGCAACTGGGATGGTG
The DNA here is from genome assembly GCA_028565775.1 of Sternarchorhynchus goeldii. NCBI lineage: Eukaryota > Metazoa > Chordata > Actinopteri > Gymnotiformes > Apteronotidae > Sternarchorhynchus > Sternarchorhynchus goeldii. The sequence continues at coordinate 3,914 of JAOXYF010000468.1, read as the reverse complement.
GACTGGGGGTGCAGAGGCTGGCCAAGCTGATTCCATCCATCCAAGCTAGGCGGATATTCCACCTGGCGGGGTCCTCCAACCCCTTCATGAGGGAACTCATGCAAGGCGTGAAAGCACGTGTGAGGTTTCGAAACGCGTGGAAGAGGGCAGGTGGCAATATGGATGATCTTCTTGATCTCCATCGAGAGGAACAGGGCGAGGCCACAGACCCGTTGATTCCAAGGTGTCCCCATCCTTGCGATTGGAGACGATCAGAATTCCTCAGATGGGCGAATCTCCCAGTTCAAGGGAAGGCAGTGATGCCCACACATGGCTCTAGGGTTAGCAATGACTGGATAGCCAAGCCCATCAGGTTTGAGCAGCAACATGTTATTGTGGCTCTGCAGCTGAGGGCAAATGTCTACCCTACGCTGGAGTTCGTAAGGAGAGGAAACGGGGCGGACAGCCTTACTTGTAGGCGGTGTGGACAAGGACTGGAAACCTGCTTGCACGTTCTGAGAACCTGTCCGTTTACCCAGAAGGTGAGGATTGGGAGACATCACAAGCTGTGTGGTCTATTGGTTGCTGAGGCTGAGGGCTATGGTTGGAGGATGATATGGGAATGGTCGCTGGAGGCACCCGATGAGACGCTCCTGCGGCCTGACCTTGTGTGTGTTACTTAGATGGCCAGGCCTTGGTAGTTGATGGTTCGGTTTGAGTACGCCGCCGACACTCTAGCGGCAGCGGCGGGCGAAAAAGTCTGGAAGTACAGTTGTCTTGAGAGCACTGTGGCCGATCGATTACATGCACCAAGAGTGAAGGTGTTTTGCTTCCCAATAGGCGTCAGGGGCCTATGGTGGTGCTCCAATGAAACCTTGCTCCAAGTCCTGAGGCTGTCTTCGCATAGAAGGGGTAGCTTTTCTAGGCTGTTGTGTAGGCGAGCCCTGTTGTACTCGCTCGACGTGCTCAGGGTCTTCTATCGCGACATGCCTGCAGAGGTGGACTAAGTCTCTAGAATGGTTGGAGGGCCTGGAAGCCGGGAGTCCAGGAGCACTCAAACGCATCCCGTCGTGGACGGAGGTCTCAGTTGGATCAATGTTTGTATGTGGGCTTGGTGGGGCCCGAGACCTGCAGGATGGCTTAGGACACACAGACATACCAACCCAACGCTGAAGGGGAAGTCAGCATAACTTATCTGGCCCAGTTAGTGGCTGCCAACCATTCTTCCGGGCTCTCCATCGGACGGGTTAGGGCTTGGTGGGGCCTGAGACCCACTGGGGTTGCTGACCTTGAATATGCTGTGGAAACTTATAGGAAAAAGGGTGCCCCTTATCCTTGATATACTCAGACCTAGGATAGGGGGTTGTAGGTCCTTCTTGTGACCCTTGATTGCTTACTTGGCTGTGCAACGGGGGCTATTGGCCGGCAGAGTTGCTGCTGCTGGCAGATGCCCGGGCAAACGTCTAGACAGTCGAGTAGTCGGTTCCGGAGGGAGGCTATTCGCCCTATGCCTACCCTGTCCAGGATCCTCCAAGCAGCAGTTGGTGAGTCTGCCAGTGACTGGGCTTGCCTGGTTTTGACCGCAGAACACCTGATCTTACTGTCGAGTTGGAGGAGTCTGGGCAGGGGATTGTCTGCCTGCGATCATTCCTTGCACTTGAACTAATCTTCTGGGGCATAGTCGAGGGCTCAGAGTAATGCCGGGCCCAGTGGCAACATGGTCTTATTGCCCGAGCTGTGTTCTATAGCGACGGCACATTCATGGTGCCCAGGGTAATCCTTGGGTATGCTCCCCAGAAGGCACACAGCTCACTTAGGACCGCACATCATTACACTCACCTCACAACACTGACGCATGGGATCCGCTCAGGTCACTAGGACCCCTACATCCATATTAGCTTAGGACTAGCTTTCGGCCGGTGCTGCCTGCCCAATCCCGGTAGTTCCGGTAAGGTAGGTAGCGTGGATAGTGGGATCTCGTAGTGATTCAAACGGGGGAAAAGTCTGATGGAGACCACCGCATCACATGGGTAACCTTACCTGCAGCAGTGAGAACCAAGTGAATGACCATCACCGTGCCCGCTTTCATGCCACTAAACGATGACGGAACTCTCTGCCACCGCCAGTAAAGTAGCACTGGTAGCATGCTGGATGGGCCAGTCTAAACGTCCCAGAACGGACTCATGCTCTCCGCCCAGTGCTCCGCTCCATTCCACTTCATCTCACTTCATTCCACTCCATTCCATTCCACTTAGTTCTACTCCACTCCACTTAATTCTACTCCACTTCATTCCACTCCATGATCAGCAGCATCGAAGCTTGTCACTACTCGAAGGCCCTGTCCATGGGTGGGAATCTGAGAGAGGAGCAGTGACCTGAAGACAGGGGGGAGGGAGGGAGAGAGAAGGGGAGAGAGAGAGAAATTAGGAACAATTAAAAAAGGAAAAAAAAAAGAACTAAAACGGAGGGAAAATTACACCGTGTTAAAAAGGCCTCGCTGCACTTGGAATTTTGTCCAAACTCTCTCCCATCCTTATTTATTTACTTATTTACTTACTACCCCCCTGCTTCATTTTCAAACATTCATTCGGCTATTTGTTTTTTAATTTTCTTACCTGCCTGCTCCCCAACTATCTAACTAACTCACTCATTTATTTATCTATTTTTGTTCATCCATCCATTCACTCCACTTCATCTCACTTCATTCCACTCCACTCCATTCCACATAATTCTACTCCACTCCACTCCATGATCAGCAGCCTCGAAGCCTGTCACTACTTGGTCCTTTCCATGGGCGGGCATCTGAGAGAGGAGCAGCGGCCTGAAGGTAGGGGAGAGGGAGGGAGGGAGAGAGAGAGACACAGAGAGAGAGAGAGAAAGAGAAATTAGGAACAATTAAAAAAAATAAATAAAAGAACAAAAACGGAGGGAAAATTACACCGTGGTAAAAAGGCCTCGCTGTGCTTGGAATTTTGTCCAAACTCTCTTCCATCCTTATTTATTTATTTATTTACTTACTACCCCCCTGCTTTATTTTAAAACAGTCATTCGACTATTTTTTTTTTTATTTAATTTTCTTACCTACCTGCTTGCCGACTAACTCACTCATTTTATTTATTTATTTATTTATTTATTTATTTATTTATTTATTTATTCATTCATTCATCCATCCATTCATTTCACTTCATTCCACTCCACTTCCATTCCACTTCACTCAATTATACTCCACTCCACTTAATTCTATTCCACTCCATTCCCCTCCATCTCACTTCATTCCACTCCACTCCACGATCACCAGCCTCGAAGCCTGTCACTACTAGGCTCTTTCCATGGGCGGGCGTCTGAGAAAGGAGCAGCGGCGAGGGAGGGAGAGAGAAAGGGGAAAGGGGGGGGGGGAGAGAAATTGGGAACAATTAAAAAAGAAGAAAAAATTAAAAAGAACAAAAACGGAGGGAAAATTACACCGTCTTAAAAAGGCCCTGCTTGGAATTTTGTCCAAACTCTCTTCCATCCTTATTTATTTATTTACTTACTTACTACCCCCCCGGAACCTTTTAATACATTCATTTGGCTATTTGTTTTTTTTATTTTCTTACCTACCTGCTTGCCAACTATCTATCTAACTAACTAACTCACTCATTTATTTATTTGTTCATTCACTCATTCATTTGTTAATTCATTCACCCATTCATTCACTTCATTCCACTCCACTCCACTTATTCCCCTAGAGAAGCTCAGGACAGCCTCAGTCACAACTTGGTGACATCTCAAGGAAATAATCTTTATTGATTTAGACATTGAAGAGAGGGAACCTGATGGTCTGTACACCTGCATAATATACTTATTTTTATGTCGGTAGTTGGAGCCTGTAACATAAATAATCTTAATTATTTACAGATTGGAAAAATGAGCCAAATCCAGCATATGCTGCAAAA
>JAOXYF010000467.1:0-7500 GCA_028565775.1 Sternarchorhynchus goeldii | reverse complement strand
GTAAACACCCTCCATTCATGATGTTTGGGAGAGAACAGGGAGGAAAGTGAGAGATCCATAGAGTCGATATAAAATACATTCAAATGAATTGTAATTCTAATGATTCTTATGAATTCAAATGACTTTGACAAATATCGCAATCGCGATCGCAACCCTGGTGACCGTCACTCACAGTCTTCCTCTCCGCTTTGAGGTCCTGTGTGTAGCGCGCGAGGTCGGCAATGATCTGTGATGTCATGTTCTCGGCGATGAGCTCATGCTGCCCGGCATAGTCGTTCAGCTCATTCAGCGACGTCAGGAACGCCCGGCACCACGTGTACCTGCCACAGGAAGTGACATCATTAGCATGAGACAGGCAAAGCCCAAATTCCAGCAGTGACGACTACATGAGGTCACCAAGGAGACTTGGTACACTACAACCGAATATGAATATTCATAAGTGTCACCAACGACGCCCACCTGAAGCATGTGACCAGACATGTGACCAGATTTAACACCTGCTAACCATCTCTCAGTTACAGCTGAACCACAAATACCAACTAATTTGTTTATCTTAGTATTTGCATTTTGAAGGATATTCTGGACTTAAAGCTGTTTGACTCTGCCGCTTTTGGGTGGCATTCTAGGTCCGTAGCGTAGCAGAGAACGTTCTAGACTCACTTGTTCTCCTCCTCCTCCCTGGCGCTCTTCTTGGGTTGGTACTTCTTCGACAAGTTCCTGAGTGGAAACGGAGGGAGCAAAATGAAGTCCCCAATAACAACAGTATGAGTATGTTTGCTTGGGGAACCTGTTCTAGATGGCACCTGTATGGAAAGATCTCATAACAGCATGAACATGATTATTAGGGCATGAACTTGTCCTTTAGAGTTGAAAGCAGGTTCCTCTCTAAGGTAGAAATGGCATTTTAAAGGACGTATTCCTCAACAAACCTATTCCACGTCTCAGAGGCACTGGAGTAGAACCAGGCACTGGAGTAGAACGGGCCTGCTCAAAACATCAGAGCCACAGGACATATCATAGCACTGCATCTGAAATTTGCTTGTGAGCTTAAACTGCAGCTGGGTTTACAGAACTGTGTGTGTGTGTGTGTGTGTGTGTGTATGTGTGTGTGTGTGTGTGTTTACAGAACTCTTTGTGTGTGTTTACATCAATCATTGAAATGGAAAGTATGATGCTGTGGTTGGTTGCTAGTATATCAACAGCCTTTGCTTTTTCTGTCAACCTCTGTCTCTCTTCACCTCTCTGTTTCTCTCTCTAACTATCTCTCTCCACCAACCTCTCTCAATCTCTCCATCTCCCTCTCTATCTCTCTTTCTCTCTCTCTTGGTGTTGAACAGGTTTTGCTTTCTGGTGTATTTAGACTGCTGCACTGTTTATGAATTGTTACTATTGAAAGGGTGTGCTTCTGTTATCACTGCCTTGGGGAAAGTGTGTGTGTGTGTGTGTGTGTGTGTGTGTGTTTTAACCTCTCCCAGTCTTCATCCTCACAGTCACAAATGTAAACAGTTACACACAAACATACACACACTTGTCACCAGTGACTAGTTTAACTAGTCACCAATAGGCTGGATGGAGAGGGAATCAAACAGGATTATTACAACCACAGAAATGGATGTGTGTGTGTGTGTGTGTGTGTGTGTGTGTATATACACGTGTGTGTCTCAAAAAGCTAGAGAGATCTGCCTAGCAACACAGTGAACGGTGTGTGTATGTGTGCTGGGACATCAAGATATCCTGGGCAGAAAATCTGAAATGTAAGTATTACATTTAAATATAAGTATTACAAATTATTACTGGGTGACATTTGAGGCAATGGGCGCATTATTAGATAAACACAGTGTGCAATTTATGTAGGGGACTACAGGGGGTTTCCAGGTGATATTTCCTATGTGTGTCAAGGGGGTTTCAGGATGTGCAAGTGCATGTGCGTCAGTGTGTGTGTGCCTGCAATTCAGGGCTGGTGAGCTCTAAATCTTGTCTCCAGATTGGCTGGTGTTTGCTATTGGACCAGCTGAATGTAGGTCAGCTTGAAAGAGCACAGCTCTGACACCTTGTTACCACAGCAACACTGGTTTCATCCCAGACGTGTGTGTGTGTGTGTGCGTACACTGCAAAAAACACAGTCACTCTTGCATCCTGTAGTCCTGACCTGTCATAAGCAAAAACACACTCTTCGTGCACACACTACCCTCTCCAAACACACACAGAAACAGGCCTCCAACCAACCAGAAATAAGCTCCATTAAGCACAAAAAAGAAATGAATGTGTGTAACATGGCCTAGGGGCTGAGGTGATTATGGTTGCAATTGACATCATAGTCACACAGGTGTATATACCCATGAGTTCTAGAGGGTTTAAGACAACAGAGACGGTGTTCAAATGATAGCAATTCAAGAAGTGCCCTATGCCAATACACACACACACACATGCACACGCACGCACCCACACGCACACACGCGGACTCACCTGATTTGCTTTGCATAGTTGAGTTCAATCTCTGATCGTTCCTTGACAAATTTGGTGTAGCGTTCGACAAAGTCTATTCCTGACTGAGTATGCTTCTCCAAGTTTTCAAACTGATCCTGGAAAAGCAGGTGCACAGACACAGAGGAAAAGATCATTTTACATTTCCATTGGACAATTTACACGACAAAAACACTTCGTGCTCATTTTTCTACAAATCTGCTGTCAAACAGAAGCATAGAATGTTCCGGATTGCACAGTCCAAGTACCTTCGGCCATGTCGGGCCTCAGCATTGACCATGTGCTGTTGGTTTTGGCGAAAACTTTCGACAACATAAGCCAGATACAAAGGTGTGTTTTGGATGTCAATGTAGGCCAGGTCGCCATGGCAACTCAGAGGCGCCATACCAATTATGAAACCAGAGATTACTCAGATCATGATCACCCTTTCCTGTCACCGTGCTCACAGTGAGGCTGCGCTACTGACAACTTACATGTTACAAATTCATAGCCGCACACAGCACTCAAACGCAGCGCTCAAACACTGCTCTGAGTGTTGAAGTTGGAAAAGAATGAACAATTTAATAAAACTAATGAGAACATCAGCTTTACTCAGAGAAAATTAAATTCTACTCTCCATAAATCCATTTATCCATCCATCACACGTTTTGTAACATTCAGAGCAACCCAGTTTATGAAACAGATGCAAAAACTCTCCAACCCTCGTGCTACACAGAGCCCTTCACCTTCTTCTCTGTTGGATCTTCCACCAACACTCTGGCTAATGCTAACGGTACCAATACTCTGGCTAATGCTAACAGTACCAACACTATGGCTAATGCTAACGGTACCAACACTATGGCTAATGCTAACAGTACCAACACTATGGCTAATGCTAACGGTACCAACACTATGGCTAATGCTAACAGCTGTAGCACAAACGCTGAGGTAACGTTCGAGCTCATCCTTTGGACCCTGTAGCGAATGTTTCAAGCTCACCGTGGTGTAGCTCCAGCAGCCACCCATCTTCTCCACCATCACTAACGATGAGAGCGATTGATAGAGCACACACACACACACAGCACCAACGCTTTCACTTTTCAGTCCTCTGACTGAAAAGGAACCCACATCCTTTAAGTTAATACAAACATACAGAGAGGACTGCACGTGCTATCCTGTGTAAAGTCCAACTTAAACAATTTAAACACATTCAGCGCAGAATGGGACAGGAAGGAAAAGGCTGGCTGTGTGTGTGTGTGTGTGTGTGTGTGTGTGTGTGTGTGTGCGTGCGTGCGTGCATGTATACAGGATATGTATGTGTGCTAAAGTTGCATGCAAGTTTAGCTTGGTTAGACATTTTAAGTACGCAACACACCTGATAACAGTATCTCTTTCTCTCTCTCTCTCTCTCTCTCTCTCTCTCTCTCTCTGTAATTCTTATCTGGGGCATCTGAATAGGTTCTTATCTAATGCAATTAGCTTGCCTTATTTAAGTATTTATTCAGTATTTATTCAATATTTGAATTAATTCAACTGAATGTATGCAGGTGTATATTCAATTCATAAGAAAGACAGAGCTGTAGTTAACACATTGTTCTGCCTATATCCACAACATAAAGAAACCTGATTTAGAAACACTGTTAAAACAAAACAAAAACAACAAAATGTTTTAAAGCCAGTCGAAATATTCCACCGAGTGATTTTTTTTAGCCAGCAACTTTGCACATGGTGCTTGGACCCCTGCCATTACCACAATTCCTTTGCAAACAGCATCAAGATATTTGATCTGTTTGATCATATCTTGCTCTTATGTTGTGGCACGACTGGCCAGCAACCAAAGCGCATCGCTGCTCACCTGCCTTGTTTGGCCAGAGTGATGCAGCGTCATGGAGACGAGTGTGGTAGCTCGCATGAAAGAGCATTTCCACCAAAAGAGAAACGCCTCAACGTCGCCTCGACAACGACTCCTTCAGACAGTTTCCACAGCCCCACTCCATCCGATACAAGACCTTCACAGGTGACGATAAAGCGCGTTTCTCGTGGGGTGAGGGCCAGAGAACGGAGGGCCCCTCAACAACAAAGTGGCCTTTCTCCACCACGCCAGTCATTTTCCTCAGGAACAGCTTTTGCCGGTCAAGAAGCCAGCAAGAACAGAGATGCTCCAATACCTTTTTGCTGTTGTTGTTTGTGTGCGTTACCCATAAGCCCCTCCATTGCCTTATGGAGCATGGTGTTGTTGTTATTTACCTTCTGTCGAGTGGTAGTCATGGTAAACAGGGTTTCTGTCCCCTAGAGGGAGAAGGATTCCCCAAACGTTGACTGTCAGCCAAACAAGTCTGAACCAAAACCGAACCCAAGTGTTTTTCGACCTCTGTACTTCCGCAACACGCGAAAATAATCCATCTGCGAGAGCAGATTACATTCTACAATCCAGAATAAAAAGCTTCGCACATCTGGTGTGTGGCCTTCAAATTTTGGGAGACAATAATCCAGTAATCCAGGGCTGGGTGGATAAACTGGCCGTGTTGTGCAGGCAGGAGCCAGAGGTTTCCCCAGAGACCCTGAAGTACCTCCAAACATCACCCCCCCTCCCCCATCTATATCCTGTCCTGCACTATTGGGATCAGAGACAGGAAGGGATGGGATGTCCATGAACCCATGAACACTCAAGACTTGCATGCACACATGCGCAACCTGCTTGAGAATGAACAGAGAGGTCCATCAAGCATGGTGTTGAGGCACTGGAGTGCATTAAGGGCAGAGACGGGGCGGGTGGGAGCCATTAGCTTGGTATAAAAACACTTTTATACCGAGCTAATGGCTGTCCTCCATCCAGCTCGATACTAAGTAAGGATTGACGAGGTGCTCCTGCTACCTGTCCCGGACCAACCACCTCCTACTTATTCAGACGATGGAAGATTAATCAACTGGATGGAAGACCTTCTAAGCATCCCTGATACCCCCCCCCCCCCAACCTATGGCACAGCCCTGGATTATTTTAAAATGTAATGTTCTTTGTATTTTTTTTTTATATATTTATGTTGTTGTCATGGTGACCGGTGTCAGACAGAAGAGGATGGGCTCCCCCCTTGAGTTTTGGTTGCTCCCAAGGTTTCTTCCTCATGTTCTTAGGGAGTTTTTCCTTGCCACTGTCACCCTTGGCTTGATCACTGGGGGCTTTGACTTGGACACTTGTAATGCTGCTTTGAGACAACATCTGTTGTAAAAGGTGTTATATAAATAAAACTGATTTGATTTGATGTGGAAAGAGAGAGAAGGAATGGTGCAGATGCATAAATCCAGCAGGCATGTCTGAGTGCAGTGAGGACACGGGGTTCCCTGCATCCTGTAAAAGCCCCACCCACAGAACTCACCCCTCCTGTGGGATGGGGACCGGAGAAATTTATTAGCAGCTACGCTAGTAAACAAAACAGTGTGTTTATTAGCAGCTACGCTAGTAAACAAAAGTGTGTTTATTAGCAGCTACGCTAATAAACAAAAACAGTGTGTTTAGGTAGCACTGATGGCAACAGTAGTAACGCTAAATGTACATCAAAGGAGCAATAATTCACACACAAACACACACACGTTTATTTTTACGTCAAACATCTGTATAATCCATGTAACAAGGTTAAATGGAAATCCAGGAAACATCTGGAGTCACACTCACACCCATAGAATCACACACACACACACACAAACACTTTTATAACTATTCCAAGGTGGGGTAGTGAATAAAAATGTAAGATATATAGTTTCAAATTTATGCTAATTCAGTGGGAAAAAAATTCCTACATTTGCATACTTTTCTGGAGGAAGCCTTCTTTCTCACTGCTAGTAGCTGTGAGGAATGGATGAAGATTTTACAGGCCTTGGAATGCAAACAGTTGAATTGCAAATAGAAATGAGAATCCATAGGTCTATAATAGATGGAGGTATTGCGTGCATCTGTGTGTGCCATAATCTACATTGTCTTTTCATTAGTACTAAGAAGTGGACTTAAGTTAAGCTGTATTCTGCACTGTGTCCACTGGCTACGATGCAAATCACTTGCAGTCTCTGCATCTTGCTCTTCCTGTAGGAGAGTTTCACAGCATCTCACTGGTTTATAGCACAGGGCCTTACTGATTAAGGCAGGAAGGTTTGGTATGGGGCACTCCTAGAGTTTATAGCTCGGCTCTGGAATGTAGTAGCTGTGTTCGTTATATCAGACATGGAACTTGCGGCTGGAAGTTCAGCAGGTGAGCCTGCAGTTCTGGTATCTGCCACAGGGGGCAGCAGAGGTTCAGAGAGCAGAGAGGTTTGCACATTGAGGTGATGTCATCACAGAGTCATTATGCAAGGTGGAGTGTGATGCAAATGTGTGCCTGAACATGTGCGCACGCGGATGAAAGAGGATGTGTTATTTAGGATGCCAGATGAACAAGAAATTCCCCGATGTGTAAACACAAGCGCGCGTACACACACACACACCTCTGGTATACAGATCAGTGAAGAAATGAGCGAATAGATAAACACACAAAAGCGCGCACACACACACACACACACACACACACACACACACACACACACACACACAGGAAAGAATTTTTCTAGGTTATAATCCCAATCATAGTAACAATCATAACCATAGTAAGCTAGTTTGAGATGATGTAATAGTAAGTTTGAGATGATGTAATAGTACGATAAATACAAATAACCAACAAAAATCACCCCAGAATTTCTAAGCATTTCTGTAAAAACAAAACAAATGCAGCTAGACACAGCATACCAGTGTGAAAAGTGTGTGGGGGGGGGGGGGGGGTGTTAAGATGCCCAAGTGCTTCTGTAACCAACACTGGTCTCTAATTATTACATAAATCATGAATTATAGCACCATTATTTAACAAGCATGCACATGAATTTATGCATGCGTAGACTTACACACACGCACACACACACACACTTTAATTTCAAAGGAATACCAAGAATTGTTCCTCTCCTTCAAGTTGATTAAAAAGCTCTTCACGCTCAACTTGTCCCTGAGTCTCCCTCCCT
>JAOXYF010000465.1:0-11778 GCA_028565775.1 Sternarchorhynchus goeldii | reverse complement strand
AAAGTGTATAAGTTCATGTCCTTTACAAGATGTTGAGGTGGTTGTACAAGCTGTGCAGTAGCACTAACAAAAGTGCAGCTGTAACCAGCTTCCAGGCTAGCCACTTTGTTAGAACCACACATGTAAAAGCATCTATTTGCCTCTAAATCCCATACAATCACCAAACACAATAATGTCCAAAGAAGTGCCATTATTCTCAACTTATCAAAAACAATTCTCAGAGCAATTCTCTCATACCAAGTGGAGCAGCTCAAACCACAGTGTAGTAGTATTCCAATATCAAACAGCAAGGAACACAGGCCTTTGTGTAGTAGTGCGGTAGCAGCAAACTTCAGAGCCTCTGCTCTTCCATCTTGATGAGAATCCTGGTTCAAATTCCTGATGCAGGTCTAGGCTAAAAACAAATCACACTGCAATAGACTCCTGGGCTACAACAAGAAGAAAGGCCTTAGACCAGGCCTCAGGTCATGTGGCTGTTCACAAACAATTACAAGGCAGATGGTCCATAGTAGTAGAAACTTAGAGTAATACTTAGAAATAGATTCTGAAAATAATTTTAGCAAAAAGTGCACTGAAATCCCAAAAAAGAGTTAAAAAGAGACAGACAAAGAGCAAACAAAGGGATAAGCTGCCATCTTGGAAAGGGGGCGGGGTAATAGTTTAATTCTTGAAGCTTTCCATCCGCACCCACAATCAGAATTTGAAAAAAAATTATTTCACTACTGAATTGCTCAACTTGTACATTAGACTCAATTCCCTCAAACTTACTCAAGGAGGTTTTACCAGCTCTGATTGAACCTCTTCTATTGATTAACTCATCCATTACCATGGGTCACATACCCCAAACCTGTAAATTAGCAGTTATTAAACCTCTAATTAAGAAACCAACTCCTGATCCATATATATTATCTAGTTATAGACCTATCTCAAACCTATCATTTTTATCCAAGATCATAGAAAAAGCTGTGGCCAAACAATTGCGCGTATATTTGCACAAGAATCTCACATTTGAAAAGTTCCAATCTGAATTTGTCGCAGTGGCCACCCAGGCCCCCTCCCCTGTCTCGTGTCTGTGTGGGTGTGTCTGTGTGGGGTGTGTTCGGTTGTCTTATCGATCTAGTGAATCGTATGTGTACGTCTGGGTGTTGTGGGTGTGGCATGTGATTGTTCTTGTTGTTGTTGTTATACGTTTAATCTGTGTCTTGTTTACGTGAGTGTATAAAAGTGTGTATGTGTCACACAGTCTTTGTCGATGTAACATGTCAATGTATTGTTACAATGTTGATGCGTGTTGTTCGTATTAAAACGAAACAGAAAATAAACGCTTTTTTATTTAAACGCATGTTGAGTCCTGTTGGCTTTTTACAGCTCTCTGGGGCTCTCCTGTGACAGGATTTAGGCTAGAAAAATTTGAAATCTGCGTAAGAGATGTGAATGACTGGATGTCACAAAATTTCCTCCACCTTAATGGTGATAAAACAGAGGTCCTCCTCCTCGGCCCGAAGGCTGCAAGACAGATAATGTCGGATTTAATGCTAAATCTCACCGACTTCCCCATTTTACCTGGATCGGTAGCTAAAAATCTCGGTGTCATATGCAACTCGAGTTATCATTAGCTAAATATATAAATAGTATTACTAGGATATCTTTTCTTCACTTACACAATATTAGCAGGAATACACCATCCCGGCATGATGCAGGAAAATGTGTACACGCCTTTATTAGCTCTAGATTAGATTACTGTAACTCATTACTGTCACGGTGTCCGCCCTGGCCGCCTCCCCGTCTCGTGTCAGTGTGGGTGTGTCTGTGTGGAGGTGTGTTCTGTTGTTGTGTTGTATGAATGAGCGTATGTGTATGTTCGAGGGTGGTGGGCGTGGCGCGTGAATGAGCTTGTTGTTTGTAATACCTGTGTCTTGTCAGGGTGAGTGTTTAAAAACGTGTGTGTCGCAATGTGTTGTCGGTCTTTGATGTTGACGTGGATGTTCGTGGTCGTCAAGCCGAAAAATAAAGCGGTTTAAATTTTCACAAAACGCGAGTCCTGTCGGCTTTTGCAACCCTCCGGGGCTCGGGCGTTACAATTATTATAAGGATGCTCTAGTAAGAACTTAAGCAAGCTTCAACTAGTTCAAAATGCTTTGGCTAGAATTCTAACTAGAACTAGGAAATTTGATCATATCAGCCCAGTCCTTTCAACCCTGCACTGGCTCCCAGTCAAATTTCGCATAGACTATAAAATCCTTCTATTAACATATAAAGCTCTGCATGGGCTCACTCCTGATTATCTGCAAGAGCTTATTTCTTACTATGAGCCTTCACATTTACTAAGAACATAGGGTGCTGGCTTCTTACTGGTTCCATCAATTAGTAACGTAACAGTTTAGCATTTGGTAATTGATATTCCCCCTGAAAAAATGGGAAATATTGGGTCTTTGGATTTACCCATATAAAGTAAATAGATCCAAAACAATTAATTTACATTCCTTAAGTAAACGTGATTTCATCAAATAAGGATAATTTGTTCATGAGTACGGCTGAATGTGCGCGTTTCCAATGCTTTGAAGGAACATGATTCCTTTGTGTCCTCCAGTCCTGAAGTGGCGCTACTACCCAACTCTGTAACAAGGTAAAAAGAGAAGAAGCCGGAGTGAGTTGATTGCGCCCAGAGACCGTATATATATTCTTTGCTATTATTCAACGCTCCCTCCCACACACATTTTTTTAAAGAAAGGATAACTCTCGTACTGGCCAGTTTCAACTGTCAACTCGGTAGCATGCTCTGACTGCCCAATCAAAAGCAGAGAATGGACCACTCCCATAATTTTCCTAGTGAAGAGCGTGAGGAAAGCTACAGAGCGACAGGAAAAGTAAAGCTAATTTGTTCTCTTACTATAATATGTATTATATGTGAGACACCAGAATATTGTCAGTGCAACGCAAAATATTAAATTAGCTAGCTAGCTTGCTACTTCTATGTTTCTCAATTCAAGACTTTGTCTTGTAGCTATGGATTAGGGTTGTCAAGGCTAATATGGATTTTAATTATGGCTACAACCCCAGCTGTGCTTTGCAGGTAGTCTGATAGAGAGAATAAAACACAGAAAAGAAAAAAGATTTATTAATAGTCTATGTACCACACCATAATTGAGTTGGAATACAAGCAAGCAACAGGAAAGGTAAAGCTAATTGGTTCTGTGCAACGCTAAAGGACTTTGTCTTGTAGCAAATATGGATTTAAATTTTCTGTTTTATTAGCTCGCTAACAATAATCATACTGTATACCGTATGAGCTAATATATATATATATATATATATATATATATAGTGACAATGATACCGAGACCTAAAAAAGAACACTAGCTAGCTAACTAACTAGCTTTTTTAAAAAAAATGAACGCGAACGTTTTTGCGCGCGTGATATTGGTCCAATATGCTTCTTCCTGATACAATATTGTTCGTTTCAGTCAGTAATGTCTATTTTTTACAATAGTTCATGTAAAAAAAAAAATGCAGACAAAATCAACCGCCGTCGCCTGATAACTCAGAAGGCCGTTAGCTTCTATTTTTTCATGTAAAATAGTTAGCTAGCTAACTACCAAATTGAGCGCAAACATTTTTGCGCGCGCTTGAAACATTTTTCCTCAGATTGGCAATGCTTTCAGCGTTGAAAGAATGAATTTGGCAACTGACAGTTTGACAACAGATGAATCAGATTTTGACACCGATATAGAATATGTATCTTCTGATTCAGAAATATTAAGTCCAAAATAATGAAACTGAATCAGATGTGCCTAATTTAGAAGAAAATCTAAGACAATGGGCTACAAAGAACAGAAAATGAGTCAAGGCCAGTGAATCTCAATGTGAAAAGAATAATTCATACTATTTTTCTCAAACAAAGAACTGAAAATGGGTCCACCATAACACCTTACAAGGGTTAAAGTTAAGTAGTAGTGCCTTTGAAGGTGATTTCAATATTTTCTCTCAAGTGTTTGATTACACTTTGGAGTTTTCATAATGTAATTAATGATAAACTTTGTGTTTGTTACAGGGTTTGTTGCAGGGCATGTGGACCTGTAAAGGGTGCCAGCAATCGGTAGCTAGTAGGTCTGAGCTTTTAAATCACTATAAATTAAAACATCCTCATTTTGGACGTACCTCACAATTTCCATGCACATATGTGTGCTGCCCATGCACATTTAAGACATGGAACGCGCTTATTGTTCATCAGAGTAAAGTTCACAAAATGGGGATCACTCAAAAACAGAATGGGATTTTCAGTTGCCACCTTTGTGATTGCAATGATTTAGCTTCAGAAAGGGATTATTTTTCCCATATAAATTCCCATCTCAAAAGAAATGAGAGGGTCACTTGTTTGTTTTTAGGCTGTAACTTTAAGACCAACATTTATTGTACATTTAAATCACATAAAAATAGAAAACATTGCAGTCACACATTGGTTGATTTTAAACCTGGAGTTGTTTTAACTTCTGAGGCATCTTTTCAGAGTGAATTTGAGGCTAGTTCAGAATTTGACGAGCAATTACACACTGCTATTCCTGTTGATTGTAACTCACATACTGAGGACTTGCAGAAAGCCATAGAGCAGAGATTTGCAGCTGCCTTGCTCAAATTGGAGCATTTGGTTCATGTGCCAAGCACAGCTGTAGATGTGTTCTTAGGTGAGCTCCATCATTTGATTTCTGATGCACCTGTCCCTTTGTCCTGTGGCGTTGTTGGTGACATCTTTGAAAAGAGAAACCTCCCTGTTGATGAATCTGTAATAAGGGAAACTGTTGCTGCAATTTGCTCTGGTAATCCTGTGCAAAGAGCCATACAGAAAGGGGGCCCTCTTAGCACGGTGCATCTTCGTAAGCAGTATTATAAAGAGAATTTCAGTGTTGTAGAGCCAGTTGAATACATTCTTGATGCAAAAAACCACCAGTTTCCAATATATCCCTATACTGAAGTCCTTGCAACAATTGTTGAATAGAAAGGATATCATTGATGAAGTGTTTGAGAGCCAACAAGCACATGAGGGCACATACAGATCCTCTAGAGATGGTTCTCTTTTCAAGGAAAATTCTTTCCTTGTTGGAGAAAAGCCCAGGATTATTTTGAACTTTTATGTGGTTGATTTTGAAACGTGTAACCCCCTCGGGACCTCACGGAAGATACATAAACTTTGTGCAGTTTATTGGGTGTTGGCTAATTTGGCACTGGAGTTTCATTCATCGTTGTCATCCATCTATCAGTTTTATGCAAAACAAATGATGTTAAAGCCTACGGGTTGGATGAAATCTTCAAACCTCTTGTACAAGATTTGAAAACTTTGGAAGAGCAGGGTGTCTATGTCCCATTGTTGGGTGAGTCAGTGAAGGGTACAGTATTCAGTGTAGTTGCTGATAACCTGGGAGCTCATAGTGTTGCAGGATTTTTGGAGAGTTTTTCAGGGGAGAGCTATTGCAGGTTTTGCACAGGAAACAAATGTGATATACAGCTATATTCTGTTGCATCTGGTGCTTTCAGTCTGAGAAACAAGGAGCTTCACCAGGCCCATGTCAAACATGCCCTAGACATGGGTTCAGCTTGTTGTGGAGTGAAAAAGGAATGCATCTTCACAAAAATCTGTCACATTTTCATGTCATTTTTGGCTATCCACCCGATCTTGCCCATGATGTTTTAGAGGGTATAATCCCAGTAGAGCTAGCTCTTTGCCTGACAGTTCTCATTTCAAGACAGTTATTCACATTGGTGGATCTGAACAATTCCATTCTGAAGTTCCCCTACAAATTGGCTGATGAGACAAACAAACCACACGTAGTGGTGCAAAATTTTGCTTCCAGGAAAACTGGGGGGAAATGCTCACGAGAACTGGAGCTTGCTCCGTTTCTTGCCTTTTTTGGTTGGATGTCTTGTACCTGAAGATGAGCCTGCATGGCTTATTCTCATGGACCTTAAGGACATCACAGAGCTTGTAGTTGCCCCTGTGCACAGTGAGGAGTTGCTGGCTTTTTTTGAAAGTAAAATTGTTGAACACAGACATAGTTCAAAGAGTTGTTCCCTGATATTCAGCTGCGACCAAAACATCATTATTTGGAGCATTATCCCCAGATGATTAGGCGGTTTGGTCCACTTGTTGGGCAGTGGACTATGCGTTTTGAGGCTAAACATAGCTTTTTTAAGAAAGTTATCAGACATACCAGCTGCTACAAGAATGTGCCTCTTTCATTAGCCTTCGAAGCATCAGATGATGATTGCTTACCATCTGAGCTCTCCACATCTGAGCAAGCCTGACCTTGAGGTTTCAACTGTATCTACTATACCAGTAGACTTGCTTAAAGAGGAGATTGCACAAGTTGTTAGGGAAAGGTTCTCAGACATTTCAGAGGTTCACTTTGCAGAGTCTGTCACAACCAAGGGTATAACCTATAGGAAGGGCATGATACTGGCCCATAGGACAACTGGTGGATTACCTGATTTCAGTGAAATTTACCAAATTTGCATTGTACGTGACAGTGTATTCTATATTGTCAAAGAGTTCTGTGGTTGGTACAGAGAACATTATAGAGCATTTGAACTGAGCCCAGCACCCACAAGAACACACACTTGTAGCACCTGGTGAGCTCCTTGATGCTTACCCACTTGCCGCCTACAACATTGGATCAGCCCGCATGGTTACTTTGAAAAGATATATTGAAATAAAAGGTATGCTCACAACATTCTTGCAAATGACTAAATCTGTCAATAATTTGAAATTCTTGTTGGAAGTGATGGCAAGCTATTTTACATGCTAAATCCAGTTTTTAGTTTGCAATGAAATAAGAGTGGTGAAGGTTGAGGCTTGAGTCTGATCATGGCCTGAAAAGCGTGAGCAATACAACTGCCTGTTTAAATTGTCTGGAATTCTCATTTAAGTTATATAAGAATATAATCATTCCTTAACTTACCCACTGAGAAAATGAGTCTGGTCACGTTATCCTGATCAGCTGAGAGAAAGCTTGGAAAATACTTGCCTGTACTTACCAATACCTGCCTCCAGTCCTGGTTGGAATACGCTTTTTGGCAATACGCTCATTTCCCTCCTCCCCTTTAGTGGAATAAATCAGTTTTTCAGATGTTCTTAACGCAGTTCTCTTACTCTGGGGACAGAACTAAGACCATGTTTCAAGCATGTGTCAAGCATGTTTCAGTAATATTTGCTAGCTTAGAACTCATTAATATCACTAGACTCTGAGAACGACTGGACAGGGGAAAGGTAAAACTCAATTATTTAGCTTGAGGGGAGGTGTGCAATGACCATATTTCCACAAATGGTGTAATTTAAAAAATTAAATTTGATTATTGTCTTCTGTGTATTTGCAGAGTAAACCGTTCAAAAGATGGGGACTCCAGTAATTCTCAAGATCATCATTCCTGATGGCACCTCTCAGAGGTTGACGTTTTCCTATGGACTCCCTGCATCCGTTGATGACCTGATGGTTGAAGTGAAGAAGCAGTGCGGACTTCAGGGGGATTTTAAACTTCAATTCATGGATTCCCTATTCGGCTACGGATTCCTGAACCTTACCTCAATGTCAGAGGTGGAAGACAAAGGAACGTTTCAGATCATTGACATGTTAAGGCCCACTACTTCACAGCATGAAGAGAGGTTTGCTGTTGAACTGGACCCCCAATTACTCAGTACCTCCTCAGTCCACAGCGACTCATCGTCCCTGTCAGGTGCAACTGTGGATACAGATATACTATCATCCAACGAGTCTACAAGCTCAAGGTCCTCATGGCCTGCCGTGTTTCATGTACCAAAGTTCTCCTACGACGCAGAAATAAAACTTCAGCGGGGCAACTTAGCTTACCAAACAGATGGCACTGTGCTACTTCCAGATCCCAAGTTGAAGTCCACCATCCTTGAAGGTTTACTACAGGAAATTGTGCAGTACAAGGTGTACGTCAGTGATACAGAAATGGAACAGGTTGCCAAGTCTCTCATCCACAAGCATCCATGCCTAGCAGACAAGGCATCCCCCAATGGATGTGGGGGGGGGTGGGAAAAATAGTTTGAAATACAAATTATCCAACTACCGCACAAACCTCAGGAAACTGGGATGCCCTGAAGTTACTGTCAATTCCTTACAAAACAAACCCGCAGACAGACGCAACGCAGCCTTTGGCATCAAAAAAGCCAAGAGAGCCGAAGTGAACTTTTGCCCAATTTATCCATCCACTGAAACGGAGAACAGTATGGAGAGTATGCGAACAGCCCTCCTCCTAGATGTAAAGAGGAGGAACAGCCAGGAGGATGTTAGTTAAGATGGACAGAACATTCGCACATAGGCGCCACGAAGTGGTACGAGATGCACCATCTGTGGAGACTCTAATGGCACGGTGGCCTGCACTGTTTGAAGTCCGTGAGGTAAGGCATTCAATGATGATTTTTGTCTTGGATTTTCTGTTTCTGAATTGGATTTTATTTTATCTCCTTCCTGGACTGTTCTGGTTGACTGTATGTGTGATGGCTTTTCCCCTGAATCCTTTGTGCTTTTTATTTGTTTTCAGATCAATGCTGAATTCAAAAGGATCACGACCATGCCACTACAATCAAAGTTCCTTTCACAGCTAGATTCATACTCTGACAACCTGTCGAGGTGCGTGCGTGCATGTGTTTGATCTGCCTTTGAGTAAATGTATGTAAGGGTATGTTATATGGTTAATATATTTGCAATGATGTGTGTAACGTCTTGTGTATTCTGTATTTATGTATCCTACTGGACACCTTAATTTCCCTCAGGATTAATAAATGATACTCTACTCTCTGCTATACTCTGCAGGTTGTTCCAGAAAAGAGGAAGACAGCTCGGAGAAAGGCTGAAAGGAATTATAGCTGAATTAGCCCATGTAAATTTCTGTCTTTTTGTCTGTCTACTTGATGGTTCTTGAGCTAGAAGCAGGACTTGTACTATAAAAATAAAATATGAAGTCTTAATTGTCATTATACACAGCACAGTGAGATTTATAGGAACAGTCCATACTTAGTTATCAATTAACATTGAATCCTATGGACCAGCTAGCTACAATGATTCAATGATAATTACTAGCTTTGAACTGGAAGTAACATCGCCAGACTAAGAGAGGGGCTAGAAGAACAGAAAAAAAGGTATAACAACCATTTAGCTCATGGGGAGTTGTAAAATTAACTTTTTTCCAGAAATGGTGGGGTATCGCTTTAAAGCAAAGTACTATGGCTCAATAAAGACAATCATCAAGAAAATGTCTTCCAGTGTGATGTTGATGCTGGACGAGAGTGCATCATTAAGGGACTCTGCATCTACATGGGTGAAGATCCAGAAAACCTCATACGTGAATATGTGGTATGTACTTGAATCAAAATGTTCTCCCTATTTGCATGGGATTCAACTTTTTTTATGTAGCTTGAAAACGTTTTGTCTTGTCCACTGGCAGACTTCCTCAGTTCTAATTCTGAAGTTGGAATCATTCTGTACAGGCACTTTTTCATCAGGGGTGTTTCTGGGGTTGTGTCTGTAAAGGGGGCGGGGCAATGGGGTAGCCAGCGTCTGACCAGTGGGAATATACTCTGGAATATGTAACCACCTCAGGCCAATTCACACCGGGGTTAAATAATCTAATTAGAACTGAGGAAATCTTGACAGTGGAACAGACAAAATTTCTTCAAGCTCTGGATATGAACTATTGGACTTTGCAGTAACCTACTGCCCAGTTTAATTTTGAATCATCTGTTTATTAACATGGCTTGGTTAATATGTTTATTTACTTATCCTTGTTTGGAATAGGGCATGGATGAAGTTGCACTTGAAGAGGCACTCAAGGGCATTACCATTGGCATTGCAGTTGTAAAAGAGGGAGCAACCCAACCATCCCAGAAATCGGGCATCCCAACCCAACCAGTCCTGGACATTGTGATTGTTATTGAAGGTAGCAAGGCGGTGGAAGGGCTCGACAATGTTGCCTTAGCTGTTGCGATACTTTTTGGCCTCATGTACGCAATCAATCTTAGTTATCCATCAGAGCTGCGCTACACATTTGAAATCATCCAGAAGGTGTTTATGGAACTGGATGCTGGAAGACTCTCCAAGAGAGCACTCACACTGAAGCAAAGGCTCCTGCAGCGTAATTAACCACCATGTTGGCAGTTTCTTTCTTTCTCTCTCTCTCTCTCTCTCTCTCTCTCGCTCGCTCGCTCGCTCTGAGCTGGGTTGAAATATTAACCTTTTTTTGTATACAGTTATGTGAAATTCAATACACATTGTTAAGGAATTCTGACTCTGTGCCTTTTTTAAAAAAAAAAATGTCTTGTTTGCACATGCTTGAACATCAAATTTTGATGTACAACACATTTGTATAGACCTGATATGAGTACCATAAATATTTAAAGGCAAATTTCAGTTATTACCAAAAGAATCATGATGTTACTGAAATATATGTATGATTCAAGTGATTTCCTCTCCTCCAATTAGGATGATAATATACATTTCAGACAATGTCAGAGATTCATGTTCCAGCACATTTTTTATTTAATGGCATACCAATTTTTGTGTAAAGTTAAAGTGATTTCATCACCTATGATTTAGATGAAAAAATTAAATTCGGGCTATCTTTAAAAATCATGTTTTTCCATTTTCAAGGTACTGGGACGCTAATGCATTGTGTAAGTGATCTCATCATCTCTGATTAAGGTGAAAAAAATACTTTGAAACTATTTAAAAGAGGTGTGTAATTCCAACACATTTTAAGGTACTGGAACACCATAACTTATGTAAGGTTAAAGTGACTTCATCATCTCCGTATAACGTGATAAAATCACTTTACCCTTGCACAATAAAAGTAAGGGGATGAAATCACTTTAACCTTACACAATTGGACTGTGGGACCGATGTACGCATTAAAATTAAGTAAATTCAAAGACTTTTTTTTTTTTTTTTGTCAGTGGCATAGATAAAGGTTACAGGACCAGGGGTTCATGGGCAGAGGGTTTTATGGTATGCTGAGATGATGGTGCTGTCTTCCCAGCACTGCACACGTTCACTCAAGTTTGTTGAAGGTGGGATGGAGGGATGCTAATGCATAAGGGTACCCCCAAGTCTGTGTTACCTGCTGGTTCTGTCCTTTTAGTTAGGCTGTTATAGTTCATTGCCAGAGTACCTCTTGCCACGCTTTTTAAGTCCATATTTTATGTCCCATACAGAACTAAATGTCTCGCTTTACTTTTACCGAGCTAACGGCTAAAGGCTCTCTTAATATCTGTACCGGACCAACCACCTCCTACTCATCCAGACGCAGATGAAGGATTAATCAACTGGATGACTTGAAACAAGTATGAGGAAATGTTTTATATGCTTGTGTTCATGTTTGATCAAAAGTGTTTCTTTTGCACTGAAAACGCTTTTCCCGCATTCTAAAGCCTGTACGAGCTTGTTTTAAGTGAAAAAGATCAACTTAGAAATGTTTATAAACATTTACGAATGTTTGAAAATAACTTTCCTTCATGTTAAAACATTGTTTTGACTTGAAACATGTACGAAGAAATGTTTTGTATGCTTGTGTTCATGCTTGGTCAAAAGTGATTCTCAGGCGCTGAAAACGCGTTTCCCTCATTCTAAAGGCTGTACGAGCATGTTTTAAGGGTAAAACAAACATACTTACACAGAAATGTTTATAAACTTTGGCAAATGTTTGAAAACAACTTTCCTTCATGTTAAAACATTGTTTTGACTTGAATCATGTATGAAGAAATGTTTTGTA
>JAOXYF010000464.1:0-11791 GCA_028565775.1 Sternarchorhynchus goeldii | reverse complement strand
AGAAAGAAAAGAAAGACGAAGAAAAAAATAAATCGCTGAGTAGTTTTCCATAAATAACAACGGCAAATTAATGACAAGACTGCGGAAAGGAACAGAACTTAAAAGAACAGTTTCTATTTGATGTTGGTTATTAGCTAGCTAGCCTGTTATATTAGCGAGCTAGTTATACATTAGCGAGGTAGTATACATTAAGCATTAGCTAACTTTTGTTGGAGTTGTCGTAAGCTTAATGTGCACTAGCTCGTAATGCTATACATTTACGCTTAAAACGGCAACAATACTCAGTTGCAACAGTCTAGCTAGCTTAGCAAGCTAGATAGCTAGTTAAAAGTGACGAGTTAGTCGTCGCCCCAATTACAACGCAAAAGTAATTACTCACCCTAGCATTGCGAATATTCATTTTAAATGTTGAGTTTTATTATCTCGCTACACGGTCAATTACAGCCAGTTTAAAGTCGTTCTATGAAAATAAATTGGTAGAAGCTAGTAGCAGTTACTCCTCCTGTACCATGTTGCTAAAACCTGGAAGTTGCGTTAATTCTTTTTCCGGTACAAGGTAAAATACTTTTTTGGTGTTGATATTTTAATTTAACCATTAGCCTAGATATTTAGCAGTAGCGATTTAATGGTGGTTTTATGGCTGCAAGTTTGAATGATTTGGATACATAGGCAGTGTTCAGAGATTAGTTAATTACATTAAATAAATGTTTGATTACTTCAAGTAGAGATTCTTTAAGAAAGGATGTGGGCAGTGAATATAGAAAGCAAAATATATAGTGATTTAGCCCACATGGATATATCAATAAATAAATACATTGTGCATGATTTTTTAAAAAGTTTTTAATCAATAAATAAATACATTTAAAAACAATAAAATAAAAATAAATTTACAATAAAAACTTTGTAAATATATATAAAAAAATCACGCACAATGAATTAACCTAGCATTCTTAATAGTAGACGATATGCCCAGATATTTGTGTTCTTTTAACTCTTAAGAAATGTCTAGAGATATAAACTTTGTGAGCTGATTCACCTAACACCAGTAAATATTTAAATTATTTATTTATGTGTTTTTTTTTTTTTTTTTTAAATACTTATGTTTTCTTTAAAAACATCAGGCTGACATTATGGAGCTGTAAATAAAATGACCAACAAGCATAACTAAAGGTACAACCAAAATTAGGATATGGGATGCCAAAGTTTGAGTGGTGAAATAAGTAAATAAAAATGTACACTAATATATTGGAGGGAATAGTAAAACAAATAATTATCAAGTGCTCAGAGTGCTATTGTTTGAAAACATTTTGAAATCTCTGATTTAAGAACAAAGAGTTGGAAGACCTCACGGCTCCAGTCAACACTTTATTTCTAGCAGCACAACAAACACAGGCACGAAACAAAACTAGAAAGGATGAACTAAATAGAAAAATGGGGCCACACATGCCGCAATAATACATTTAACACCAAATTAAACAAATAGGAACACAACTAAAAAGTAGTATTGACATACTACACATGCAATGATTTCTAGCAACAATAAATATAAATAAAATAAAAAATAATTTACTCACCTCATCCTGCCAACCTTTACTTTGCAGCATTTTCGAATCAGCATTTTGTTAAGCATTTTGTCCACAAATTAGGACCAAATATTACATTCTCAGTTGAACACAGAGCACTCAAATGAAAGAATGCAAATCACACAAAACGTAGTCTTTCAGATCGCGTGGAGGGAGAGCTATCTCGGCTATAGAAAGGCACTTGCTACTGCTCGAACAGCTATATATCCAAATCATTCAAACTAGCAGTTATAAAAGCACTCAGGAAGAAAACTAAAACCTTTGTTTTATTTAAAGGTTTTCAGTCAGATTTTAAGACTTACTGAGCACTGATTGAAGTAGTCAATGACCTGTTGATGGTTTCTGACCAGGTATTTGTCTCTTTGCTTATTTTGTTTGATCTCAGCTCAGTATTTAGACACAATATATCTCAATATTGTACTGGATAAACTCAAAAATGCAGCTGTGATTAGGAGAATAGCCCTTTCTTGGTCTTTTAAATCTTATGTATCTGATAATTACGTTTGTGAACCTAAACCATGACTGTTCGGCACACCTTACGTTTTAGTGTCCCATAAGTATCTGTTCTAGTGCTTCTGCTTTTTTCTTTATATATGCTCCCTCTAGGTAAAATGATCTGTAAACACTGAGTTAGTTTCCACTGCTATGCTGATGATACCCAGTTATAAGATTAAGTGAAAGAAAGTTTCTCAAAATCCAATGTCTAATGTCCTTTACACAATCCTCAACGATATTGAGCTGATGATTGTCCTCTGGTTTGGATGAGACCTGACAAAATAGAAGTGCTTCTATTAGGTCCACAGGTAGCAGTGTACCTTATAAAGTGTACCTTGATTATCTCGCAATCACACCATCTTTAACTGATAAATTATCTTGGTGTAATGATGGAGCCCAGTCTTTCAATTTGAAGCCCATGTAAACAGCTTTTCTAGGATAGCCCTTTTCCACATCAGAAGCTTTGCAAAGACTTGAAACATAGTGTATTTCCATGATGAAGAAAAATTAGTCCATGCATTTATCACTTCCAGGCTGGAATACAGTAAGACCCTACCAACTGGTTGTAAGAGTAAATGCATAAACAAGCTCCAGTTAGTTTAAAATGCAGCAGCCAGAGTTCTTACTAGAACTGATCTACTAAGAACTCTGTCATTCTTAGTATCTAGTAGGAACTCTTTAATTCTTATCCTATAATGTAACTGGAGCCAAAATGTTTTCTGTTTGCTGCTGATGACCTGCAGCAGAGCTTTCTTGCCTGCTGATATGGTACTGGCAGTGGACTAGCATACTGCATTGCAATGTAGAAACACTACAGTAGAACATCACTAGCAACTGTTAGAGCAATGTGGCTTTCTTGAGTGAAAGTCCAGCTGCTGCTGTACCTGTTAAATCAGGGAAGGTCTGTGAGGACTTCAGTGATGTGAACAATCAGGTACTTAAAGCTGGTCACTCTCTCTTGTCTTGATGAAAACTGGAACGTACTTCTCACATCTAGACTTTCCCAAGTTAATGATAAACTCCTTGGTCTAAAGGATTTTGGTTTTTCACAGAGTACAACTCTACAAGGTTATACATCTTCACTCCATAAGCCATCTAATTGCCTAGATATAATGACCATTGTATTATATGCAGGTTTAATATTAGTTGAGGTTTACACTTTTTTCATGGGTGAAAAAAGATTGAAGGAACAGGCTCAGTACACGCCCCAGTGCCAGTATTGTCAGAGTGGAGGATAGAACAGTGTCAAATAAAGCCATCTAAACTATTAATGTATATTGAGACTGTCACAGTAGCCACCCCCTCATCTCCTCTTCTTGGGCTTGTGTGTGTGTGTGTGTGTGTGTGTGTGTGTGTGTGTGTGTGTGTGTGTGTGTGTGTGTATCTGTGCATTTACGTGTTCTTGGCTTTTAGTTAGATTATGTTCAAACCAGAACAGGGACTGTAAATGTAGGTAGGAAGTGGGGAAAAAGGTAGTAGCCATCTTGGAGAGAAGAAAGGCTATTGTTCTCGGGATCCCTTGGATTAGTTGCATAATCTGAGAACACGACAAGAAACTGGGTGAGATTCTTTTGTTGTGCTGGACATTAGTGATGGGGCGGTCACGAACGATCCGGCTCTAAGAGCCGGCTCTTTGAAGTGAACGATGGGAGCCGGCTCCTGATAGTGACAGCCGATTCTTTTCTTCTTCTTTTTAGCTGCACGTGATTGGTCAAGACGTGTGGCAGCATCTGTGTGTCTACACTGATCAAGAACGAAACGGGAAGGAGAGGAAAGCGGTTACAGGCACACATAGTGACAGGCATCACAGTTAGCACACAACTGGAGGGAAGGAGTGTCCCGCAAGTGCTCAGTCTACCCACGTCTTACACATGTAATGAAAAATAGACTGTGTATTGTAGCAACATCTGTCCCCTCAGAGAGAATCTTTTCTAAAACAGGGCAGATAATAACAGAAAGGAGAAACAGAATAAACCCCTCAAAGATGAGGTCCTTGGTTTTTTTTAATGCAAAAAAGTTTGAAAAAACCATCACCTAGATGCAGGGTTTCTTTTTGATTTGCACATTTATTTTATATTTTGTTAAATTACACTTTGTTGATGTTCTGTGCTGTTTGTTTTTACTGTATAATTGCAAGTTTACTTGAGATTGGCCTTTGTTTTGTTTTGTTTGTTAATCATTTATATTTGTATAAATAAATCAATGTAAATATTACATATTTGATATAATGTATGTTTTTTTATTCATTTCAATTCATTCTATACATAATTTGGTAACAAATTGTCTACAACAAATTGTCATAATTTGGTAACAAAATTTGGTAACAAATTTTGTTTGGTAACAAATAAATCTAAGAAGCCATTTGGGAGCTAAAAGAGCCGGCTCTTCTAAGTGAGCCGAGCCAAAAGAGCCGGAATTCCCATCACTACTGGATATGTTTAGTTTTTATTTTGGGCCTTTTTTTCTGCTGTTATTGCTGCTGCACTGAAAAAAGGACTATATGCATATATGGCATTTGCTATGGTATTTTCACACCTTAAAAAATGTAAATAAACATGTAAAATTCTGTCATCTGTAGACCTGATGCTGTTTTCATATAATTGAGATGTGAAGAGTCAGTTAGGGTTGACTTTAGAGAAACCAGTGACCCAATATTAAAAACTAGCCCTCTATAGGCATGAAGCAGTATTCTTTGGGAGATTTCCAAGCATGCATTAAAGTGGAAGATACAAATGCATGTTCAAGTTTTCTAGGAGGATACTTCTGCCATTGGCTGAGATATGCAGAAGACAGAGTGCTGTTCTGAAGACATTGCTAATATGCCTTTTAAAAGTTAGGTCATTGTTAAAAGTAACACCTAGGATATTGGGCCTTATCTCATAGGCTCTAGATAAGTTATTGGGCCTTATCTCATAGGCTGTAGGTTACTGCATCAGTGCCCTCATAACCATTAGATGTTTAGCAGTGTACAGTGGTCTACTGTGTTAAAATACAGCTCTGAGATCAAGAAGAACTAGTATAAACAGATTACTGGTGTCACAGGTTAATTCTAAAATCATTCAGGACTTTGGTTAGTGCAGTTTCTGTGCTGTGAATTAGCTCTAAAGCCATACTGAAGTCAATGTTTTATAGTGTTATTTGAAATCCTTTCAGTGGAGATATGGACCCTTAATTACATATACATATATAGTGGTTTTAGGTGGACAGTTTCTGACAGGGCAGCATTGGACTGGATTAGCGAGACTGGGACTTTTTGTTAGATGTTTTGCTGCCAGTGAGCTGGTCAAGACCAAAGACCATGGCATCATCTCTGCAACTAGAACAGAAAATGTAGGTAAGATCTGTTAAGATGAAGACCACATGAACAATCCATATACAGTAAGTGTGCCAGAAATTAGCAGGTTTATCTGTAGTAGCATAATTAACAGCTCCCTGGAGGGTAACTGTTTTCCTGAGGCTCTCTGAGACGTTGCATTCCACCATGTCACAAACCAAACTGACTACATGAAATGGCTGGACAAAAGCATCAACAGTTCAGATTACCAGAAAACTCTATGACTGGAGGTCCAAGGCTTCGCACCTTGATATACAGAAGGCCAGTTGAAAGCTAGAGTAAATAAATCTGATTTAAAAATCAGGGTTGTGTCTGAGTTTTGGATTAGAGCTGTTCCATAACCTGGGGGCTTTAAAGCAGAAGGCCCTAATCCCAGCCACACTCTTACTAATTTTAAGAACCTAAATAAATAAATCCTGCATTTTGAGAGTACAAGTGGCAAAGTGGGTTATAATGTGCAATATATTTATGTGTCTTTTAAAATCGATCTTGAATTTAACAGGGAGCAGGATTAATGTGGTTGAATTTTCGACCCCTTGTAAGGATTCTGGCTTCTGTATGACTTTATGTAATGACTTTTATAGCCCAGTTATATCCCAACCAATTACCAGTACAGTAATCCAGCCTTGATGAGATAAAAACATGAACCAATTTCTCTGCATCTGAGGAAGAAAGTATAGGCTAGAACTTTAGGCTCCCAATCAGAAGGTTGCATGTTTCAATTCCAGCTCTGTCAGTCAGCCACAGTTGGGCCCTTGAGCAAGGCCCTTAATCCTCTCAGCTCCGGGGGTGCTGAAGCAGGGATTTGTGAAGAAAACTTTTTGTTGCACTATACACATATATATCTATAATGACAAATAAAGGCTGGCCTTTAATCTTAATGATATAACCCCTGGAGGTTAACAGGTACTTATTAAATCTTGGAGCAGAGAGCAAAATGATTAGCACACACACACTACAGGATAAAATATGTAGACCAACATGGAATTGCAAAACAGTGGTAAATGACCTGTACCTTTATCTTAGCCAAACACTTTACAGTGCGTGACTCAGACGAGATACAAAGGGAGAGTGCTAAAACTGCCAAACAAGCTCTGTGAGAATTATAACCAGAGAACCTGATAAAAACCACTAAACATGGAGAGTACAAATTGAATATTGTTCGCACGTGAAATGAGTGATAATTGATACAGTGAAATGTAATGGTTTATCTGAGTGAAATCTTGTGTGAATTTTGTATTCATTTCAATAACTTGTTTTTGGTGGTAATCACGCGCTGAGCCACGTGCGTGCGGAACGGTGTTAGCTAGCTATCATTTCACTTCAGTTTAGGAAGATTATTATTTGAATGTAAGATAGTTATGACATGTTATACAATAGAATTTGTACGAAAGAACAATGCATCCTGATACGATTCTAATGTGCTGCTATTGAGGTGCAGCTCAGGTCCTACAGGAACTGAGGGCAACATTCCTGCTGAAATACTTCCATTGTCTAATGCAATTTGTTTACCACATCCTCAAAATCTTGAGGTTCGCAAGTCTGGTGCCAAACCTTTACGTCAAGCTCCGCAGTTAGAGTGGCATGAGTGGAACTTGCACAGAACAATTTATTTTATTGTGATTTTCTAAAAGCTTTACAGTAAAGTTTATCACTGTCTCTACGTTTGTGTAAAACAAAAATATATGCGATTCACAAGACTAGCTCTTAATTTAAGCTTTAAAGTGTTAAGGATTGTTCTATATTATTAACATATTATTATGTTAATTAATATGTTGTCATGATTATAAAATACATGACAAATATGTAAAATGAGATTGTTTGACTATCATGCTGTCAAGCAGACACACTGAACTCAGTCCCATGGAAATTAAAACACTTACTGTTTTGTTGTTGTTGTCACTACTGTTTAATTACACTGGAGATCAAAATTAGACAACAATGTATGAACACTTGATTTTTCCAGAAATAATGTAATCTAAATTGATCAACATTTGAAGGATTTTTTGTAAGGGGTTCACCATGCTACTAGAAAAGTATATCAACATGAAAACTTTATTTTGCAAAAAACGTGATGATCATAATTAGAGAACAGCAATGACTGTAGCACAGAGAAAGATTACAACTACATTTTCTGAAGGTTACAACAGTCAGTAATCGGTAGGAAGTGTACAGGCCTTTGCTTTGAATGACTTCAGCACATCTGCAGCTACAGGACATCACTAGCCTCTCACACCGCTCTTGTGTGATTTTGGTCCACTCTTCTTCCAGGTTTCTTGGCCATAACTTTGTCACCAAGGATTTTCCGGAGGTTTTCTGTTAGGTTTAGATCAGGACTCTGGGCTGGCCATTTCATTGTTTCCCCTGTTCAGTGCTGAATTGGCGAACGAGTCCAGCTGCAGCGTTGAACCGATTACCCACGGAGATTCTCTGCATTGTCCTATCCTCTCTTCCATTTGTCTTTCATGGGCGACAGCCTTCTTGGGAG
Organism: Sternarchorhynchus goeldii; assembly: GCA_028565775.1. Taxonomy (NCBI): domain Eukaryota; kingdom Metazoa; phylum Chordata; class Actinopteri; order Gymnotiformes; family Apteronotidae; genus Sternarchorhynchus; species Sternarchorhynchus goeldii. The sequence goes on along the minus strand of JAOXYF010000464.1, from coordinate 3,891 downwards.
ACTTAAATGAGTTTGTGATGTTGTGTTGGGGGACTTGAATGAGTTAGGAAATTGTGTGTTGTTCTCTAATTTTGATCTCAAGTGTATATCATTAATAATACAGGTCCTTCAAAAATCATTTAAAAAGTTTTCTTTTGAATAATTTCACACTTTACCTAAAGTCATAAAAAGGCATAATGCCAACCATTGTTGGCAACCAAGATTGGTCTGTACAAGAACACCATAACAAAAACTAAGGCTGTGTTCGGAACATTGTCCTGGAATAACCCTGAAACGGTCTTGACAGTGTCACAGATGGCTTGGACATCGGCCCTGAGTGGCTCCAGCAGTGCTTCAACCCAGCCTTTTTTAATCAGTGTGTTTAACAATCCATTTCACTTCCTTGGCAGTAAAATCCATTCACTCATGCTGGTTCATTCACTTTCATGTAATCTACACTGCTGCTTTGTTTCATTTTGCTTACAGGGTAATCATGACAGTAGTTGACTTAATCTTAATCTTAATCTTAATCCTTCTGTGGTTTCTTTACCTGGTTTAGGTCATTGATTCATGGTCATTTTTCCTCTTTTTTCTTTTGCAGCACTAATACTCAGTTCTGGACAGCTAGTGTTCCTTAGTCTAATGTGATATTTTGGCATTATATACCAGTCACTGATCTTTGCACCTTTAAATAGGGGTACTTTATTTTTATAATTTTTTGTTTTACAACCATGTTCTCCAACCATGTTTTATAATGTTCTGCTCTTTCCCCATAGGTGCCTAAACTTGCATTAATTATGTAAATCACTTAAAAAAAATTTTATTTCAACATCTGTATTATGAATTTCAATATTGCCTCACAAAGCTTTTAAATTGTAAATTAATGCAATTACATCTAAAACAATAAAAGTACACTGCTCAAAAAATAAAGGGAACACTTAAACAACACAATGTAACTCCAAGTCAATCACACTTCTGTGAAATCAACCTGCCCAGTGAGGAAGCAACATGGATTGTGAATCCGTTTCACCTGCTGTTGTGCAAATGGAACAGATAACAGGTAGAAATGAGAGGCAACACACCCCTTATAAAGGAGTGGTTCTGCAGGTGGTGATCACGGACCATTTCTCTGTGCTCTCACCGCTAGAGGAAGAGAAGGTTTGCTGTGTCTGTCAGCACAGTGTCCAGAGCATGGAGGACATACCAGGAGATGTGGAGGGGGCCATAGGAGGGCAACAACCCAGCAGCAGGGCCGCCACCTCCTCCTTTGTGCAAGGAGGAGCAGTGCCAGAGCCCTGCAAAATGACATCCAGCAGGACACTAATATCCATGTATCTGCTCAAACTCAGAAACAGACTCCATGATGGTGGTTTGAGGGCGCGATGTCCACAAGTGGGGCTTGTGTTTACAGACCAAAAATGTGCAGAGCGACTTGCATTTGCCAGAGAACACTAAGATTCACCACTGGCGCCCTGTGCTCTTCACAGATAAGAGCAGGTTCACACTGAGCACATGTGACAGACGTGACAAAGTCTGGAGATGGAGAACGTTCTGCTGCCGGTCATCCTCCAGCATGACTGGTTTGGCAGTGGGTCAGTAATGTTGCGGGGAGGCATTTCTTTGGAGGGCCGCACAGCCCTCCATGTGCTAGCCAGAGGTACCCTGACTGCCATTAGGTACCGGGATGAGATCCTCAGACCCATATGTTGGTGCAGTGGACCCTGAGTTCCTTCTGACGCATGACAATCCTAGACCTCAAATTTGTAAATACATAATTTAGTTAACTTGATTTAACTAATTTACTTGTATCGTTGCAAATAATCCCACTACTGAATGAGAGGAGTGGACCTTGTCTATCAATAGGGCAAGTTAGACTCTTCCAATTTTTTATGTACTTATGTACTTCATAATGTACTTAGGCAAATTAACATTGTATATAGAATAACTTTTCCTGGCCTTTTCTCAAAGTTTTCCCATAATGCCAAACAATTTCATTGCCCCCCAGTAGTAGAACCCCTTGATTATCAATAAAGCAAGTTATAGCCAGTTCTACTACCCATTTTCAATAAATCCATATCATAGTCATAATATGTGAATTATCATACAGGCTGACTTAGCCTGGCCATTTCTCAAAATTTTCCCATAATAACAAAACAGTTCCGCTACTACATGAGAGTTGTGGACTTTGACTATCAATAGGACTGTGATTAGAGAGAAGAAGAATCAGGAGGTGAGGGTGGCAGAGGCATGTCTTTATTTTCCATTGAAAACAAAAAACAGCTCATGGTTTGGTGCGTGGGAGTGTATGTGTGCGCATCTCCCTCGAGCTGTGGGGCCGGCCTCCCGTGACAAGGACAAGTTAGAGCCCATTCTACTCTACCACTTTAAAAAAAATCCATATTAAAATCATACTGCCACAAGGGGAATTACCATCATTTTAATCATACAGGCTGACATTGGTTAACTGTTTCTCAAAAATTTCCCACAATACAAAAACAATTCCTCTGCCACCCAGTAGTGGTACTCCTTTACTATCACTAGGGCAAGCTGGATCGCATTCTACTGTATCACTTTGTAAAATCAATACTAATATCATACTACCTTTAAGCAAATGAACATACTCGTCATTTTATATAAGCTGATTTGGTTGGCTGTTTTTTTTTTTCATTTCTCCATAATACTAGAACAATTCTACAAGAGTGGTATCCCTTGGCTATTCCCATACTACAGTAATGTTGGCATGTGTAGTCACAGCAGTTCGATACTCTCTCAACTTTAACAGTTTGTTTTTATTTCTAGTCTTATGTTTATTTGTCCACGTAGTAACATCACGGAGTACTTCTTATACCAGAACACGGTTTTATTTACACATTTTATTCAAAAAACACCTCCTCCTGTGCTGTCCCATACAAACACTCAACGACTGTGCAGAGAAAGGAAACAAAGTTCAAGTTCAAACAAACTTGGTAAGCAAGTGGGGCTATGAGCTAGGCTACAAGCTAACACGCACAAACCAGCTATCCCAAGTCTGTTTCTCACCATTCTCACCTCTTTTTCTTTCCACCACGGCTCGTATTAGTTGCGATAGAAATACTCTAATTATATTAATATGTCACCTTTCGTAATTTTTCATCATCAAAACTGTAGTGAAAACCTTTCCCAATCTGAAGCCATGGGTGGATAAAACCATCTGCAACGCTCTGAACTCTCGCATGTCTGAACTCTAATTAAGAGCAGAGATGCGTCTTTCAGGTCGGGAGACAGGCTGGCTTATTCAGAAGCTCACAAAAACCTGAGCAGCTCGATCTGCTCCTGAGTCATGGACTTCTTGCCTAATAGACCACAGAGTGTTAGGATTGGAAACTACACCTCCTCTACTAGCAATCGAAACACAGGAACACCACAAGGCTGTGTATTAAGCCCGATGATCTTCACTCTGTTAACATATGACTGCACCCCCCCCCCCACACACACACTCCTCTAATATAATAATAAAATTTGCAGACGAAACCACAATAGTCTTATTTCAGATGGGGATGAAAGTGCCTACAGAAATGAGGTGGATTGTCTAGGTGAATGATGCTAGGACAATGACCTAGTACTTAACACCTCCAAGACAAAGGAGATCATTGTGGAATACAGGAGGAAATGGAAGCAAGATCACTTCCCCCTCCACATATATGGAGATGTGGTGGAATGTGTGGAGAGCATCAAATTCCTCTGTGTCCACATAAACAAAGAACTAACTTGGGGTCCTAACACCTCACACCTGCATAAAAGGGCTCATCTGAGATTATTCCTCTCAACTACCACAGAAGCTACTGATGAAGTTCTACTGCAGCACCATTGGAGTGTTCTTTCCCCATTGCATTTGTGGCCTGCGGGGGGGGGGGGGGGTAGTATCGCGAAGCC
>JAOXYF010000463.1:0-11807 GCA_028565775.1 Sternarchorhynchus goeldii | reverse complement strand
GTGCCTGTGTGTGTGTGTGTGTGTGTGTTTGGACGCATGTGCATATGCAGGAAAAAGGTTTAGGCTCTATAGAACAGACCAAGTTATATTAGGTATTTTTATGCTTGGTGAGTGTATTACATGTATTTTATATATAATATATAAACAAAAACAACAACAAAAAAGAAGCAAAAACACATCTAATATAACCTCCAGCAGGATAAACTGAATATATTCACTGTGCCCATTTTTATTTATTGTTATTAAGTAATATAATATATATAACTCAGCATGTACAAAACACTCCCTAATGCTTAAACATGGAATAAAATGTAAAATATCACAAAAGAGAGGCCCTAACTGCTCGTCATTCAAACAGGCACCACGCTCTACTCGGGTCATCAGGTAGGCACAAAACACCTTCACCGCTGTTTCACTGAACTGAGCCCATGGCACCTCAGGTGGCTCAGCAGTTCAAGCTCTCTAAAAAAAACGCTGCACCTCTTTAAACACACACATAAACTACACTGTACTAACATCGTTTCACATCGTTTACTGTGAAAGTATCCTGAGAAGTGTATCTACACATTATTTCCCATACGTATCAGACCATTTATATTGCTGTAGCCTTGCAGAGAAAAGAAATATTTGCACTCTCTCTAAACATTTAATGAACTTAAGGGTATGATGGCTTATAGAAACAAACTCATGCTGGCTTGCCTGGTGATTGAGACAGCAAATGGGCCATTCAGGGTTCAGAAGAAACACCTCCATGTGGAAACTCTTTGATAACTTGCTCCTGTCTGATTCACGCTCACCACTCTCCAGGGCTTTTGACGTCAAACTTTAACGAGTGCCCTGCTCCCATTAACAAGGCTTAGGAAACTGTGTGAAAGACGGACAGAGAGCACAGAACAAAAACCATCACACAGTGGTAGCTGCTTGTGTCTCTGACAGACAACTGTGGAATGCATAATGCAGGACGTGTTGGATATGGGTCCCAATAGTTTTTAAAAACATCTCACCTGGGAACCTTGTCTCTGAGGGATAAAGAACATATACTACAACTTCACTGGTGAGGGAAACGGTACAGGTGAAGTGTTAGAGTGTGACAATAAAAAGCCATGTGTTCATTCCTGGTACCTGGTAATTTAAGGGATGAAGCATTTAAAAGGCTGAAAACAGACAAAAAATGAGATGATAGTAAAGAAAATGATGAAAACTGAGTTTTTGATAGCTTACTGCTAATTGACCTACCTGTGAAAAATGTGTGGACTGAAAAAAAAAACATTTTACTTCATTTGAATCTAAAAGCATGTATTCTGTGCAAAGGCAAGGCTGTGAAAACATCACAGTCTAGTACTTTCCCTACTTTAAACACATCTGATTCAACTCATCAGCTAATCCTTTGTGATCTACATTAAACCTGTATTATTAGTGTTGTGGGTATCTAGGAGTGGAGTTTTAAAGCAAAGCCATAGGCCTCTGTAATGACTTGTCTGTTTCTGCAGATTTTCTGTCTGTTCTGAGATTTACATGATGCTGCTTAGCAATAGGGCGACCGAGCCTGCATTCAGGCCAAGAAATGGGAGTAGAATTCTACTCAGTTGTGCAGGAAGCCACATATCCCACAACTAAAGCTTTAGTTCCAGGCCTGCGTTTGTAGAGAGGTCATCATATTTAGCATGATGGAATGGTGAAATGTCTTCTTTCAGCATAATGCTGTCAAAAGCTCCATTGTGTTTTGTGCTTGTTGAGTGGACTCTGTAGGATGTTTCCATTTGTAAGGAGCTCTTTACAGCCCCTCATCATCAAAGACTGAGAAGCATGATAAGCACATGGAGGGGAGGGGGTGTCCTTGCTGAAATGACTCACTATGCTGTGGCAATATAAAGGGCTCTTCTTTTATTCTTCATGGGCAGAATGAGCCCTGAAATACATTTAAGGAGGACTAGAGAGGGGAAAAGAAGGTCCAACCATGAAAATACCATAGTTAATGAAGACTTGACATAACTAGGTTTGTGAAGGATACACTAAAAGCATTTGTAAGACTCCATTTCTGAATTGATTTTTGCCTGGATTAGGTGCCAGGTTATCATGACCCTTTTCAAAGTGCTCTGATGCAACAGTTGTTTGCTAAGGAACATTTCAAGTTTCTTGTAGTATATATTAATATACTAATAATCCACTGTCGAATGTTACACGTGATGTCACCAGTTATACCACAAGGTACCACATTATTCTATATTGATAATCACACAAATGTTATCAATGTCTCAACAACTGTTCTACATTAAGAGGTAGTTGCAACAACTATGTTCAGTGTATGGTATCTCAAAGTTATCTTTGGTGTCTTTTAATGGTCATTTGAACAGTTATAATTTTAGACAATCCCTCTTTCAGATAACCGTTTCAGATAATGCTAGCCCCAACCTTACTATAGATTTTACTATATATCCAGTATATAGCTAGATGTAACTGAGAACCTTTTGATTGATGTCATTTGACATCACCAATTGTATCTATAATGGAGCGTCCAAATGAAGTGATAACATGATAAGCTATGTACAAGAAGGATGAATTGTGTGTGATAATGTCTGATAAAATATCATAGCAAAAAATAAACACTTGTGATAATGAAGGTCATAAAGGTATGTTTTACATTTGTACAAGGTAAAAAGTGAAATTCACAGTTATATAAACTTAACACTAAAATCAGTTATTTTAATGTTGGAGCATCACTGAACAATACAAAACCAACATAGCTGTAAGCTAGCTGTCATTTTCCAAAGCGGATTTTTAAAAAGCTTTCTTGAAGATTCTTTTTTTAAAATATCTTGCAGGATTTAATTTTAAGATACAATAGCCCAGGGTGTGTAATATAACCTGTTTACCACAGGAAGACGGACTCTTACTTCTTGTATTTTTCTTTCATCTTGCACGTTTATTTCACACGTGGTTCTGTTTAGTTCATTCGGTAGAAGCAGTTCCTATTCACAGGGAGTAGGTGGCAGTAGGTGCAGTATGTGCTTGTTGCCTATCAGCTTTTGTGGGTTATGTAGCTACCTAATTTAACACAGTTAATAAAAGATGCTCAAGGTTCTGCATGGCTAATTTTGTGCCTTTTGGTTTGCAGGTGAGTATAAAAAGCTTTTGAAAGCAAATTATTAAAAACTTTTATGAGGTGAGTTGATTCAATTAATCAATGTTAATCATTGTTGAAGGAAACATCAGTTTTGTTGGTGAAACTTAACTATCTTATATACTAAGTAAGTAGGTAGTTCATTCTGCACTTAATACTGCAATCAGCTGAATCATTAAAACTTACTACCACTGACTCCATGTACAACTAGAATCCTTAAAGAACTGCACGTTCAAATTCAGTTTAAATTATATTTTTTTCCCAAAATAAAGTACACTCTGGGATAAAAAGATTTGTCAACTGAACATGGCATATAATTTTTTAGTGGTCAGATCACATGCTTTATAGTTTAGAGCCGTTAACCATTTGTGTGGACATGGGAAACATATCAGGGACAAAATAGTCAAAAAAAAAAAAAAGCAGGCATTACAATTCAAAGAAAGGGAGCTTCACCTCAAACAATCCTTGCTCATCACATTTAATATGCCTAGACAACGTTGGTAATATACAGTGGCAGAGAAAATGCTTGAATGAAGATGCAGTGGAGCAAAGCCAAGCATTGTAGTCAAGATCGATAGCCTCTATTTCAACAAGTGGATCAAGAATCTCATCATTTAGCATATCTGCCAGCTCATGCCACGCTAGAGGCTGCCCAAGTCAGGGCTGAATACCTCAAAAAGGAATCTGAAGATAAGTCTGAAAGAGTCAGTTGATAGTGTCAGTGGTTCATTTGGAAACGATTCCAGCAGTACTAAAACAAGAGAGTAAGGTATCTGCAGCCATTGTGGACTTGAAAGTGTGGGAGGCAACATCAGAAAGTGAGCATGAAGAGAAAAATTCATGACTACATCCTGCATTAGTGCCACCTAAGGTTGACCTGTCAAGAGTATAGCCATATAAACCTCGCCTAGTGGCCATTGTGTTGTCTCTGACTTTATACGTGATACATAACTGAGGTATGTAACTTTGAGCTGTACAGCTCAAAGTTAGAGCGCCTCAAGATCACAATACAGAGATCAACCCCACCTATTTCCACAGGAATTCCTCAATTTGTTGAGGAATTCCTCAACAAAGACATCAACATTTGGCTGATGCTTTTATCCAAAGTGACTTACAATTGTGACTGAATACAACTTGAGCAGTTGAGGGTTAAGGGCTTTGCTCAGGGGCCCAACAGTGGTAACTTGGCAGAGGTGGGGTTTGACCCAGCAACCTTCTGATTACTAGTGAAGTGCCTTAACTAGTGAGCTACCTCTTGTTAACTCTGGTTTGAAGATTGCCCTGTGTGCTATTGGTCATTGCGAATATCAGCTAGTGAGCAGATAGACCTTTGGTCAAAGAGAATGGTCTGCTCATCGTGTGTGGAAGATGCATATAAGCTCATCATGCATACAAGTAATCCTGCTACCAGCCTAAAACAAGCTTGGGAGCACTGGAAAGACTGCTATGGCTACTCAGAAGTTGTTAAAAAGTTGTTGACAGGACTGACAACTTTCCATGTATCACTAACAAAGATGCTGTAAAACTTTGGGAGCTTGGAGATCTGCAGGAGGTGGAGTCTGCTAAATGTGCAGGCTACTTACCTGGACGCCACCTGTGATGCGGCATCCATTATAGACAAGTGGCTTTATTATCTTCTAGTCTTCAAGAAAAGTGTATGCTACAAGATCCCCAGTAAAAACCTATACATCATGTTACCTTTCCTCCATTTCCATTTTTCTGTGACTTCATCAGCAGAGTCATGCACATACTGGAGCAGCTAGCTAACTACACTCACAAGACAGAATGCTGTGGGCCAGGAAAGTAATAGTTTGGATGATGCTGAAAAGCAATGGTCACTTCATAGGAAACCCCACTCTCTCAAGAGCCACAGGGGGTTTAGGAGCAAGTCTCTAAAGGAGCATAAGATTTTCTTGAAAAAATGGCATTTGCTTCAGATGAAGTTGCTGCAACCACTCATCTCACCAGGAACTGCAAGGCAGTCATCAAATGTGCCATCGATGATCACATTGCAGCTTTTTACATAGGACCGCTCCTTTTAACCTAAACTGAGCAGGGCAGGAAGGGTAAAGTTGGTGTGATTCAACAAACCATCACTGTGAAGTGTCCTGGAGTATGTGATGATAGAAGAGAAAGAGAAAATGTCCTGCTCCAAGATCTGATTAGCTGAGATAGCCCCTCCCCCACAAGAAGTCCTGGAGTGTTTGTATTTAACATGTATCTTTAGGTGTACTATGCACAGAATTCATGTCAGATCAGAGTAATTTTTGACTACAGCACACAAAATCAAGTGGTCTCTCTGAATGACATTCTTCTTTCAGGTACAGATATAATCAATCTACTTGGGGTTCTTCAGCAATTTGAAAACTAACGGATATGACTGTGGACATTGAGCAGCTGTTCCACAGTTGCACTGTAAGAGAGGACAGTGGAATTTTTCTGTTTTCTTGACACCAGAAAGGAGATCATCAAAGTGTACATGTGTTTTTGTCCTTCTCAAGTCCATGGTGAAAAGAAAAGTATGACTTAGATGCCAAGTGCTTTGTTGAGGTTTTATAGTGATGATGGGTTCTGTCAATGTCCACAGCTGCTGGAGCTGATATCCTATTAACACAGGTTTTCTAACAACAGAAGAAATGGAAGCACTCCCCATTGATGATCCTGTGAAAGGACTCAAGGACCTTGACTTGGATGTTGATCCTATACAATGTAAGACTTGAATCTGAAGAATATTTTCTGAACATGTTGCAGCAAGAGAGGTGAACAATTTGGATCTTGTTTACACAAACATCCCCAATGCAAATCAGTCAGAGCCCCATCCACACCTTGATTACTCAGACCACACCATTTTTATGCTAATATAGGCATATAGACCACTCCTAAGACGCACCAAGCCGGTATTAAAACAAGCAAAAATCTGGCAAACAGGAGTCTCCTATGCTCTTCAGTATTGTTTTTTTCAGCACACAGCCTGGGACATGTTTGGAGAAGTTACAACCTGCTGGTGACTTCATCAACATGAAGAAGTATCAGTGACTGGTTACATCAGCAAGTGAGCATATCCCTATATTGTTTCCCTATACAGCACTATTGTCCCTATATGTTTCAAGGGCACAAGCATTGTCCCTGACTTCAGTGTCCTGTGTCAGTGTTTACTGTCTCATCGCATTTATGCCTAGCACCATGAAAAGCTTTGAGAAATGCTTTATGAAGCACATCAAGATGCAGCTGCCCTCTCAGTCCCCCTACAGTTTGCATTTCACCCTAATCATTCAAGAGATGATGCATTCGTCACAACACTTCATCTGGCCCTTATATATCTGGACAAAAAGGACACATACATTAGAATGCTGTTCATAGACTTCGGTTCAGCATTCAACACCATCATTCCACAACATTTGACTGAAAAACCAAGACTGCTGAGCCCAAACACTTCCCTTTGCGAAGGACCATAGACTTCTTGACTGCGAGAGTCAGACTGGATTAGAAGTGGCTAACAGGCTGGTACAAATTCAACAAACTATCTCTGAATGTAGACAAAACAAGAGAGATGGTGGTTTACTTCAGGAAAATATGGAGTGATCACTTTCCACTCAACATCGATGACTCCTCTGTGATACTTGTTAGAAGCACTGAGTTCCTTGATGTCCACCTTACACAGAATCTCACATGGACCCTCGGTATTTGGGGAATTGCCATGCATTTAATGTCTTGCCATGTCTTCAATCACAAGAACCTGAAGGTAATAACGAGGACAGGTGAGAATATCATCAGGGTTTCCTTCAGAATGCTCTTTCAAACAAAATATATTTCTATAATTATTTAACTGCTATTAAGATAAATGCTATGTTTTGATGGTATAGTTACCATAGTAATCTCTACTACATGTTTATATTTGTGGAGTTACATTGGTGAACTTTCTAACCCTCTTCAGATGTATGTAAAGATTAAAGGGATGAATGATATAGAGAAAATCTTGTTAACAATGAAAGAAATGAAATCATGTTGCATGATGAATGAAACTGCACATGGTAAGTAGGGACTTTTGCTAGATGAATTACAAACTACAAACGACACAGTCACATGTTGGAAAACCTGTATACATTTATGCACAATTCAGTCGATATTATTCATAGTAAATGCACTTGCATCTTTGGAAATATGCTTAAAATTGCACTCAACTTGGCAACACAACTGGAGTTTAAAAACTACTCACATTTCAGCTTTGGCAGTGACCTCCACTGTTTTTATCAACACATGCTGCTTAACATAACTACTTTTTCTGTTGGACTCAATATTTTTTCAAGGAATATTTCAGGTGTTCTTTGAAAGCATAATTCAAATATTCTTTGAAAAGATTTTTTACAGCACTGAAGTAGGAGTTTCACTTTTCTGCAGAATTAAATGTTTTGCAGAGCATATACAGAACTTAATCTGCTAGGATTTGGTTCAGGTGAATAAACTGTAATTTGAGTCTTCAAATCTTGTCAAAATATTTGTCATTTTCATTATGGTATCCCCTCTCCTTGATGCATTTATTTTGTTGGTTGTTTATTGTAAACCTTACACTGATTTTTTTCAGTAGTTAAGAATACAGTATAAAAAAAGAAAGGTTTGTGTTTTCACACTCTTCACTGTTTGCATAGAGACAAAAACAAACAAACAAAAATGTATAGTGTTTGAATGCAATTTATTGCCAGTGTTTGGCTGAGTAAAGTACACTCATCAGATAGGAGTGTCCATCGGGAATTAGATCTGAGTAAAGTACACTCATCAAATAGAAGTGTCCTTTGGGAATTAAATCTGCAATGATATCTTGATGTTCAGCAATTTATATAATTTCAGTGTTCCTCTCATTAATGTATCCTGATATGGTTTTCAATGAAATAATAAGCTCCCTATACAAAGGGATAAAGTTAGGGGATAATTTGAGTCTCTTGTCCTCTAATTAAAAGATACGTATGCAAATATTTTGATTTTCTTTTTTCTGATCTTAATGAACCTCTTAAATCCAGACTAAGAGGATTTAGATGGTAAGGGTTAATCAAGATTAGTCTCTGTTCTACACTCTTATAAAACTTCTCATCACTTTGTGCTTATGTCTAATAATAGTTACATTCATAGTAACAATCGTTAGAGAAATTTTAATCCACTGACCTCTAAAGCAAATACCATTAAAATCGACAAGAGCTCTTCAGGTGTTATTTAATGCCATGGTACTTGATATCTTTTATTAAATCAACAATCAGATCCATAAAAATCCAATCGTCTTTCAGTGATCACTATGGTCTAGCTAGATAATATAGTGCCGCAGTACATCATTCTCTGCTCGTTTCCTTTCATTTAATGTAATACATAAGCTGCCATATAAGATAGACATCCTAAAAATGTGATATATTAAAGTAATTAGTTTTAGAATCATTTATGCAAACTGCCTCTGTGAGTGTTGTCATAAAGCAGACATCTGAACTTTGCAATTTCCACTATAAGAAACCTTAGAATAGGCAAGGGGATGTTTTGAGCCTTTACTGTAGGCCAGCATTGGTGATTACTTCCTGTTCTGTCACACTGTGATGAGTGACAACGTTTAAAATTGATCTCAACTTGGCACCACAGTTGGAGCTTAAAAACTGCTCACATTTCCAGATCTGGCAGTGACCGCCACTGTTTTTATCAGTACATGCTGCTTAACATAACTACTTTTTCAAGGGAATATTTTAGGTTTAACTGTTTTTACTGTAGGTCAGCTCTGGTGATTACTCTCTGTTCGGTTACATTGTGATGAGTGACAATCTTTACAGAAATATGCGACTGATAAGAAAAGAATGAAATGTGCAAATAATGTACGTGTTGTATTGTTAATGTCGACTGGTCTATACTCGACCATTAATGTAACATAAACATATAACAGAGTTGTATGGATTTGTGGGAAAATATTATTTTAATTATTTATTGAGCAGGCTCCTCTGTCAGGAAGCCATGTCCACACATTCAGGCAAGCACATATAAGCAAGCGACAGTAAGAAAAATAATAATATCGCGTTTTTTTTACCCTCAAATCAAGTTAGCTTTTAAAAAAGGCCTGATGTCAGTAGTGTTTAGAGAACGACAAGGATGCTAATCCTAGGATAGCCATAGTACTCCACTAGCTCCTCCAATAATGTTCTGTGGTTTATTTAGAATGCAATGTGTGAATTCTATAATATATAACTGTAAAAAGAAATAAATGCTTTAACAAAACAGATTATCTTTAGACTAATGAAGGACGTGATGTACTTTCACGTCCTGTTAGCTACATCGTTTTTTTTGTTTGTGTTGAGATATCATTACTAGTTTTTACTTCTTAAACGTTGTAGTTCATAGATGGACGCTGGATTGTGAACCTGTTTATCTTGTAAGCTGTATATCTCGCTTTAACACACAATGGCGTTGTATCTTGCGGAGCGTCACTGCATATGCTTGAGTGTTGTGTGTGTGCATACGTTGGCCGGGGATGTTGCAGTAGAAGTTACTGTGGCGAGTGCGGCTGGCACATTCATATGAAAACCTAAATTTTAGAACACCCTCGCTGAAAAGCCAAGCCACCCCACAGCAACCAGTAAAAGAAGAAATCTGCCTTGGATGCTGCCCTTTTTTTCATTTCTACTATTTGTTCTCTAAGCGTACAAACGGTGGCGACTGAGCCGCTTCCAAAGATACCACTTTTTTTGACTAAACGTTTCCATGGAATCATGTAGATTACCCCCCCCACACACACACACACCTCCCCCAACAACTCATACTAAAAACATCTTACCATTTTACCGCATGTCTGTATGAGACAAAAGAGATAATACCTGTATGTGACTTAAAACATCCCTTGTGGAGTTAATTAGCATTTCAAAAGACTGTTACTCACAAACACCATCTACATGAGATGACCCTGAAATCCTTTCTGTATGTATGACCTTGCAGTAAACCTCAAAAATGTTTGTTTTTTTCTCTCTCATTGTTTGAAGTCTAATCAGCAACCACTGTAGCCAAACTGAACGCAGAATGCTCTCTTCTTAGTGTATTCGTGAAGCATGAATTCAGATGCCATCAGGAAGTGGAGCATTCTTGCAATCAAGTGAGTGTCCACACAACAACAATTTTAGTAAAATAGAACAAAGGTCAAATCAAAGGCAGATTATACATGCTACACATTATTTATCCCTTTCTGAGATTCAAAGACTTTAAAATGCATCTTCATTTGGATTCAGGGTAGAATAATGCGTTCACTGATATTGAAGCGACAGAGGTATAAACATTTAAAGACGTGAGCACGATATTAACCAGCAAACAGACCGCAGCTCTAGCAGCAACTGAAAATGATTTTTGATGCTTGTATATGTAGAATGCTGAAGGGAAAACGTGTCTAAGATTAGGATGCTGCTGCTTTACCCTTAAGCAACATGCTTAACCCTAGTTTGCTTCAGTCCCTAATGTAAGTTGCTTTGGGCAATGCATGATTTAAATGTAAAAGTAAATATTTCAGTCTATTTTTTCACAAAAGCTTATATTAGCACTGTGGAAAAATTCAAAAATATATTTAGCGTTTTATGATTTTTAATAATCTTTACAATATCTTCCAAAACAGTGCCAGTTTCACAATGGTTACCCAGAATGCCTACTGATAACTCACATAATACAATTTCAGACTCCACCTAGTTATGGTAATCTAAGGTGCATATGAATGAACTCTATCATTTTTTTCTCTTTCCATCAGAAAAAATCTGGTCAAAAAAGAGGATAAATAGCTTATGTAAGGCAAGAGGCTGCATTTTCATGAATTGTCAAAAGTGACTGAGGAAAATGCTTCTAGATTCTGGGTGCAAAAAGTTCATAATCCCTGCAAAATTTTACTGTGCTACAAGCCTAATCCATACCTGTTTATCAGAGTTTTACTGCCATGGTGAGCTTTTAAGAAAAGTCTAAAGTCCTGGTTTCTTTAAGTTTTGAGTGAAATGCCTCCCAGACTTAATAGCATTTAGAAATTACTATACTATTGGAAGATACTATATGTTTTTACACACTTCTTTCTCTCTCTCTCTCTCTCACACACACACACACACACACATACATACACACACATACTAGTTGCAGTACCAGCAGCCAAAGCATTCAGTAAATCCCTTTATGTCTACAGTACTATGATTGCACTATGTAAGATTCTGTTTTTACTGGGCAGTGATTATGACAACAACAGAAAGTAATGATGCAAACCTGCACAGGTAACCTTAATCACAGCATTAAACAAAGGTTCAACAATAAACATCTGAATTTCAGGTAAAACAACAGGTGCATTCCTGTTATTAATTTGTTCTACAAATAAATAAAAATCACTTCTCACTCCAGTAAAACAAGTCCCTTTGTGATCATTCAAAGAAAATGTTTCAGTCAACTGAAAACACGAGCTAGTTAGCCACAACACTTAGGCAGTCAAATAAACATCAAAACAGCATAAACGATATGCCAAGCCTGTTAGCAAAGAAATAGCACTCAGTCATTAAAACACATTCATGATAAACACGATATCAGATAAACAGATACATATAGATTATTAGACACACACATACACACACAAACACAAACACACACACACACACACACCCCAGTTCTTGAAGCACCAATCCTTTTCCTCTCTGCAGTGGAGAGGACCTTGACC
>JAOXYF010000462.1:0-10267 GCA_028565775.1 Sternarchorhynchus goeldii | reverse complement strand
AACAAAACACACGCGATTAGACCAGACAAAACAAAACACACGCGATTAGACCAGACAAAACAAAACACACGCGATTAGACCAGACAAAACAAAACACACGCGATTAAACCAGAGAAATAAAACACGCGATTAAACCAGAGCCAGAAAGACAACTTGAGGTTTCCTGAGGTTTCTTCATCTCCACCACATAGACGCCTGAACAATAGAAAACATGATGCAAAGGTGTAATTTAATGAATCTAAAAAAATTAAAAAAACCCAACAGAATCAGAGCTAAAGTGCACACAGGTGATGGAGGTGTGCGCACAGGTGATGGAGGGGTGTGCACACAGGTGATACTTCATCCTCTCAGCTCTTCAGGTACACACACCTTCTCTCTAGATGGGCAGGAGGTCCAAGGTCCCTAGCAGAAGCCTCTGAGGTCTTGAGCTACCAGGCCTGTGTGAGGCATGATGGTGGCAGGTCTGGAGTTCCTATGCTCTGATTTGTACATGTGGGACAGAAGCTTGGTCTTGATGATCTGGTGAAGAACCACCTGGTCTGGCAAGGATTGAAGCACTGGATGTGGCAGATGTACTTGAGCTTTCAGTGATCCATATCCAAACAAAATCAGCATCTCCACTGCTCGAGGGAATGATGGTGCTGAACGCTGAACTGAGGTTTTTGACTGGTATTCTGATGTATGTTATCCTTAGTCCAGATGGGCACAGGCCAGATGAACAGTGGTGGCAATGGTGCTGTCTGTTGATTGGTTGGGATGATACGAACTGTAGTGGGTCTAGTGAGTGGGTAGTTGCTTCCTGATGTACTTCAGGACTAGTTTATCAAAGCTCTTCATGATGATGGTGGGAGCATGACTTTAGCCATTAGGGCAGGACTTCGAAGACTTTGGCATGTGGGGATGACATGCAGGGATATGATGAAGATATCCATGAGAACATCTGTCAGCAGATCTGCTGTCTCTCTGAGCCCCTGGTCAGGAACGTTGTGTGCGTAGAATCAACCCACAGAAGGCTGCTGGAGTTTTTCTTATGCCAGCCTTGGTCTGGCACAGCACTTGTTCATTGTAAGGAGTGGTGCTATTTCTTACTGCAGTACTGTTCTGTGCTTCAAACTGTGTATAATGGACAGGGAGGCATCACTGTCACAGACAAAAGGTGTTGCTCTGTAGGTGGTGATGTCACAAGTAGCAGATGTTACACTGTAATTGGTGATGTCAGAGGCAGGTGATGATGTTCTGTAAGTGGTGATGTCCCCGGTCGGTGATGTTCTGTAATTGATGATGTCACTGGCCGGTGATGTTCTATAATTGGCGATGTTCTGTAATTGGTGACATCATCAGCAGGTGATGTTCTATAATTGGTGATGGCCTGAATGCCCTGCCACATATTGCATGCATTGTGGGAGTCCTGGAAGTGTCTGCAGATTCTCTGAGCGTGCGTGTGCTTCTTCTCCCTTACAACCCGGGATAATTTGACTCTTGCTGTTCTTCAGGGTCACTTTCTTACCTGCATATGCACCTCAGCAGTCATCCACAGCTTCTGCTTGGGGCGTATGACGACAGTTTTGGAGACAGTAGCGTCAGTGTGCTTATCACTAATGCTGAATACTCTTCCAGGCTGCTTTCCTAAATGGGCCTCAGGCAATGTGCTCAAAACAGTCCTTAAGAACATGGGTGAATCCTGTTGGCCAGGTCTTCGTCTGGATGTTTGGTGCAGTCAGAGTGGAGATGGTCCTTCACACTACAGACAGAGGCCGCCGTGCCACCTCTCTCATCGTTCTTCGGTGGGCAAAGCCACAGGTACAGGGGAGACAGCGGAAGAGGCACAGGCGGTGGTGTCAGATGGTCGCCTGTTTAGCTGGGTGGCCAAGGAGATTAGTCTGTCGGGGGAGAGCAAGGCTCATGATGGTAATTAGGTTTTTACACAGTCATTCAGCCCTTTGGCGAAAAGCCCTGATGAGAGCTGCTTGGTACTAATAGCCTTGTTCTTATGTCAGCTGCAAAAATAAGCAGAGGCAGAGGCTGACGGTGCTCTGTGAATATTTAACGAAAGCAGCAGCAAACAGAAAGATGAGCTAAAGAAGGAGACGCATGACAGAAACTAGAGGCAGGAAGATGTGAGTTGTGAGTCACCAGCCCAAGAGAGAATGAGTATAAGAGGAGCGGTGAGCCTTGCTTAACTCCACGGTCCGATGGTGAATGGAGACTACTGACAGACAGCGGTACTGAGGGGTGACTGAGTGCAGATCACATTCAGGTTTGGAGAGACCTGTAACAGGATCGAACGCTGCAGAAATAATGATCTCTCACATTCATATTAACAAATGGCTGATCGTCTTTTTGTTTTTGGCATCCAGTACAGGCAGACCAAAGAATGATGGATGATCACAGCAGTCTCTTGCATTCTTCATTGGCTGTTCACTGGAGCCTCATGTTGATGCGGGTCTCCAAATCACCACGTCTCCTTCTGGTTCTTGCAGCTGAAAGAAAAAAACCCTTTTGAGTTAAACTGCAGCGGATTCAGCACCACTAGGAAACCTCCTACAATAAGCAATGGGCGTCTGAACGTGGAGATTTGATTGTGCATCTGTCTATCCATTCATCCATCCTTCCATGACTGAAGAACAAATGCTCCCTACCTCACACCTTCCATTACCTCACTTAGATAAAGTGCTTTTGCATCAGTGAGGGCAGTAATTAGCAATTGGCATCCATCCCCTTGATTTGTAATGCGATGCACTAGCTGATGATCATTAATTAATTACAGTCACCGCCAGTGTGGAATTATCGCACACAGCAATGTTGAGGCTCGTTGACCACACCTCTGTTTCCCATCCTACTGGTTATAGTTTGGTTATAGTTTGGTTATAGTTTGGTTATAGTTTGCTCAGGGTCTTGGGGCTATAATGGAAAATGTATTTTTTGTGTATCTGTGTCTGTTGGATGCAGAGGATGAGAGGAATTGTGCATTTTTAGAGGAACCGTAGATGTTCTAAAATGTTTACAGTCTCTACCAAAACCAAAAAGTGAGAAATACAATCATTTTGTTTGGCCTCAGGTATATTCTTCATACAAAAAAATGACCTGCTAACATGTCACTTCCTTGCCGTTAATCTACAGCACTGTGAAAGAAAGTAACCTAGGGCCTACAAGGTAATGACAGTCACAAGGTTCTTTACATCTTTTGGATTGTTATTCTTCTCTCTCTCTCTCTCTCTCTCTCTCTCTCTCTCTCTCTCTCTCTCTTACCTTCTCTTTTTTGTCAGATTTTATACACAGCAACTTGCTTCCCAGCACTTTGTTGCAAACTCAAGGGGACCCACTCCATCACAAAGTGAAGCTGACCACCGCAAATACCAGTGACAAATGCACCACTGCATACAAAACTAAATAAAAGGATTCCAGTGGAGGGGAGAGGAGGGGCAGAGAGGAGAGAGAGAGAGAGAGAGTTTTCAAGTCACCTTTATACAATGATCAGCCAATAATCATTAAAAAGAGAGAAAGAGCTCAAACTGGGGAGAGAGAAGATAAAGAGGGGAATAAGTGAGAAAAATGGTAGACGATCACCTAGCGACACAGATCTTAGTGCTTTCGCAGTGGAGAACAACGTTTTGCAGATCCAGCTTGTCAAAGATCTGTGATGAAGGACAACCCCACAGGTAGCTGAACAGAAAGAGGAACTATTGTTTGCTAAGCTGTTAAGTCCAGTCCCTCAGAGATGATTCCATTGGAGGAAAGCTGGTGGTTCAGCTGGTGGTTCAGCCCACATGTACATAAAATCTGTCCCCAGATGTGTTAAAATGTTAAGACTTTGTTATGAAGTTTTGCAGCTGTGCCTCAGACCTGTCGGAGGGGGTAATAATCCACACATTTGTTTGGGAAGCCGTGCATGTTTGTGTGTGTGGCCCTGCTCCTTCTAGATGTGGAATTTTATTTTTGAGTATAGAATTGCCTTTCATGGTCTTTCGCTCCTCAACGTTTCGTGCTGTGTGTAATTTGACCCGCCTGCGAGCAGATCTAACAGATCTAACAGATCTGACAGCCACGGAAATTTTGCCACTCCGGCCGTTCCACAAAGGGACATTTGCATTTTGATTTCTGCGTGTTGGCAGACAGACTTGTCGGGGTGCACTACAAAACCAGCGCTGCGAGGTTAACGGAGTGGGGAGGGGATGTGCATGAAGGGGCCTCTCAAAGCCCCAGGGCTGCATCGGCCCCAGAGAAATGAAGTGATGGTTATGTGGGTGGAGAGAGATGGAGGGTAAGGGAATGGGTAGAGAGGTGTGGTTAAGGGAAGAAAGGTGTGGTTGAAGGGGCTTGTCCAAAACACCTGAGCAGTTTTCATCTGGAGTCTGGTGTAAAATTTCGGCTCAGAACCCATTCACTTTTCCAGGAAAAGCTGCTTTGTGATGTAAACCAACTTTGAGATTCTCAGCAGCACAGTGTCTGTGTTCTGCTAGGAGGTGCGAACACAACAAAGAGATGAATCTTAAACTTTTATAATTTGTCTCTTTGTCTCTCTTGTCATTCATTTTTTTTATGTGGAATGAAACATTCATGTTGGACCTTTTCATTGTTGTATTACATATTTATTGTGATATTACAGAATGTTTAGTAATGTTTTCCTCAACCACTGGCTTTTGAGTAATCCAAACCTTTATAATAATCTTTATGCTAGTAAGAAGAATAAACTAATTGTGTGTGTGTGTGTGTGTGTGTATTCTTTGATGTTTGTTGTTTGACATGCTCCTGTTCTAATTTGCCAGATATATTTGTCTTGCAGCAAAAATAATCAGAAATGTTTTGTTCTTTACATTGCATTGCAAACCCTAAAAGACTGCCAGCACAATTTCTATATATCATTCAGATTACTCAGGGGTGTGGGTGTGGGTGTGTGGGTGTGTGGGTGTGGGTGTGTGGGTGTGTGAGAGAGAGAGAGTGTGAGTGAGTGAAAAGAAAGAGCTACAGAGATAGAAAAAGAAAACCTGCACATGAAAATCTTCACTACTAAATTCACTCGAGGTTTCATTTGTATCCAACTGGACTTCTATAAAGATTGTAGTGTGAATCAGATTAAGCTTTTCTGTAGTGGTTCACTCAGAACTGACAGAAAAGCTTCAGCACAGACGGCTGAGCTGGAGTTAAAGCACACACGTGTACATTTGAGTTAAAGCACACACACGTGTACATTTGAGTTAAAGCACACACACGTGTACATTTGAGTTAAAGCACACACACACGTGTACATTTGAGTTAAAGCACACACACGTGTACATTTGAGTTAAAGCGCACACGTGTACATTTGAGTTAAAGCGCACACCTGTACATTTGAGTTAAAGCGCACACCTGTACATTTGAGTTTGGTGACTGAGTCACAGGTATATTTGTGTGGAAACATGCCCAAAGTATTTTTGTTTCCACAGTAACCAAGATGATACGTGACTGGATTGGAAGCTGTGGCTAAAGCAAGCTAGCATAGCTCTAGTAAATGAAACATCTGTGTTAGGATCATTTAGAAGTTCCTGCTTGATGTAACATCACATGAAGCAAAACTCCAACCACAATTGAATCATTGGTAATTATTACAGACCCCTCCTCCACTGGCCAATAATGATCCTCCCCCAACTGATGTAGCAGTGGTCATTCACATTCAAAATAACTTTCTTTTTCACAGTAGACAAAGTTTATTTTATTTCTTCACTGTCTTTTACAAGAGCAAAGAGAACTGTGTTCAATTTTGAAGACACATGAGCACATTTCCATTCTGGCAACTGCGATGCCCTGCCTTAACCAAGCAAGGTGAACTGAAGGTTCTTCATCCCGAGCCTCTGTCCCGTTACTTTTGTCCCGTTACTGGGGTCCCCATGCTGCTGCGGGAGGCATGTGCGCCTGTCGTCGGGGGCGACAGAGTCCACCTGTCTCGAGCTTGGAGCCTGGGCTCAGGGAAGTGGGCTATGGAGATGGTACTTCCTGTTCCTGTTTCTGAGAGGTGGTGCCGGGAACAAGGAGGTACAGTGAAACCAACCGAACCCACGAAGACCTGAGCCATCTGCCTGTGAGAGGGAGTGTGTGGGTCTGGAATAAGGGATTACTGCTGATACACGTTTGTTAGGAAGAGACAGAGAAAGAGATCAATGCTTGCATTAACATCTAGATTACACAATCTAGAACTGTCGCATCGTCTGGAGTGGCGCATACACACACACACACACACACACACACACACGTGCGCTTTAACGGGACTCCAGATCATTAATGTACAGAACCATGTATGTAAACACAGGTTTGAAGAGGGTTTGTGTGTTCAGAAACTCAGTTCAAATCACCACAGCATATTCATGTGTATCATATTTGTAAAAGATTGTTGAGTGTCCATCTACAAAACTGACATACATCTGCAACAATTAAGAACAAGAACTAATTACGAAACGGAACTAGGTCAGCCTTTGCTGTTCTACCCAGTCCAGCTGATGTACAACCCTGTGGCCTGCGGTTGTGCTGCTAACCTGGAACTGTCCCATATTGATCATCTTGATCATCTTTTTGTCCAATAACTGTAATCCAGTGTTCAGCTGTAGAATCCAGGTGATCTCACAGACAAAAAGCTGGAACAAGTTGCATCCCCAGTTCATACAGGACGCCGTGAAAGGCCAGACGGCGGGTCTTGTGTTCCGTTCGTGCCTTTTCTGCCGATCTCCTTCGTATGGACGTGGTTCGGTTTTGGGTGAGGTCACACACTCGGATCAGGTACGAAGGCTGCAGGACTGGTTTGAACGGGCCAGACACAAGTGCAGCAGAGCAGTGTGAAGGTGACAGAGTGAGAAGCGTGTGGGTGAAGCCTCTCCTCAGCAAAGCTTCTTGGCCTGTGAAAACTTCACTGAGGTTGGCTTGAGTGGTCATCTGGGCTTTTGACTTCTGCTGTCTCTGTGTTCTCTCTCTCTCTCTCTCTCTCTCTCTCTCACACACACACACACAGGGTCAGAGCACACTGGACGTAGCAGTGTAGGAATGGACAACCATGTTTGTGTGCGCATGTGTGTGGATATACGGATGTTGTTGAGACTGGTGAGTAAAGAGGTACTGTGTATGTGTGTGTATGCATGTGTGTTTGTGTGTATTTGGTGGAGTGTGTGTATTTGGTGGTGTGTGTGTATATTTACGTGTGTTTGTGTGTATTTGGTGGTGTGTGTGTGTATTTGAGTGTGTGTGTGTGTATGTTTACGTGTGTGTTTGTGTGTATTTGGTGGTGTGTGTGTATGTTTACATGTGTGTTTGTTGTCTCATGTGTGAGTGACTGCTTGAATCCAGGAAGCACAACTTCATGAAAGATGGTGTTTGGGGACAGAGAGGTTGTGTGTGTGTGTGTGTGTGTGTGTGTGTGTGTGTGTGTGATTCAAGGATGTGTGAGATGGCATGTGCTATAACCAGTACTGTGTGTAGCAATCAGAAACCTGAGAGAGAGAGAGATAAGAGGAGTAAAGTGTATGTGTGTGTGTGTGTGTGTGTACACCTGTCCACTCTCTGCTCTGATGGGAGCCTATAGCCGGGAGCAACTCAAATCAAAGTTTCATGTCTGCCCTCTTGTAACCTGCAGAGTGGGATGAATTATAAATGATTTAATCTCATTTGGTCATTAAGGATAAAATAAGTGAATATGAAAAAGAATGTAATTTCTCTTACAACATGGGACTATATAAAACAACATGGGACTATATAAATCAACATGGGACGATATAAACAACATGGGACGATATAAATCAACATGGGACTATATAAAACAACATGGGACGATATAAAACAACATGGGACGATATAAACAACATGGGACGATATAAATCAACATGGGACTATATAAAACAACATAGGACTATATAAAACAACATCGGACTATATAAAACAACATGGGACGATATAAATCAACATAGGACTATATAAAACAACATGGGACGATATAAATCAACATGGGACTATATAAATCAACATGGGACGATATAAACAACATGGGACGATATAAACAACATGGGACTATATAAATCAACATGGGACTATATAAATCAACATAGGACTATATAAAACAACACGGGACGATATAAACAACACGGGACTATATAAAACAACACGGGACGATATAAACAACACGGGACTATATAAATCAACATGGGACTATATAAATCAACATAGGACTATATAAAACAACATGGGACGATATAAACAACACGGGACTATATAAAACAACACGGGACGATATAAACAACACGGGACTATATAAATCAACATGGGACTATATAAATCAACATAGGACTATATAAAACAACATGGGATGATATAAACAACACGGGACTATATAAACAACACGGGACTATATAAATCAACATGGGACTATATAAATCAACATAGGACTATATAAAACAACATGGGACGATATAAACAACACAGGACTATATAAAACAACATGGGACGATATAAACAACACAGGACTATATAAAACAACATGGGACTATATAAATCAACATGGGACTATATAAAACAACATGGGACGATATAAAACAACATGGGACTATATAAATCAACATGGGACGATATAAACAACATGGGACTATATAAATCAACATGGGACTATATAAAACAGGTACAAGCATTGGTCCTGTTCATTCCAAGGTAATTCTCAATTACTCAGTAGTCTCAAAAACTAATTTTTCAGTTATCTATGATCTAAACTTTTCCAAAGGACTATTGCAAAAATATTTTATTTTCTGTAAAAATAGTATGTACAAGTGAGACTTTATAGGAAAAATGATGGATTATAATGTTTTTATATTAGTAGTAATAGGAGATAACCAGTATTCAAACACTCAAAAACTCAAAAACCAGTATAACTATTTCAAACACTATTGGTTCTGTGTATTCCCAATATATTAAATATTATTATTATTATTGCTATTAAAAGTGTAACCTTTTAGTCATGGTTTCACATTAGTTCATCGACAGTCACTGGTTAAAATAAATAAAAGTGTTGGATATGTATTTTATCTAGGAAGTATAATGTGTGGGAGAGTAGCTGAGAAACACTGGAGAACAGCTGGGAGAACAGCTGGGAAACACTGGAGAACAGCTGGGAAACACTGGAGAACAGCTGGGAGAACAACTGGGAAACACTGGAGAACAGCTGGGAGAACAGCTGAGAAACACTGGAGAACAGCTGGGAGCACAACTGGGAAACATTGGAGAACAGCTGGGAAAACAGCTGGGAAACACTGGAGAACAGCTGAGAAAACAGCTGGGAAACACTGGAGAACAGCTGAGAAAACAGCTGGGAAACACTGGAGAACAGCTGGGAAGCAGGTCAGTGCTGCATGCTTTCATGTAAAATTAGCTGTGCATCGCTAAGCTTTTGTTGTTGCTTCCATCTGACTGAGCAGAAAACCATTCTGTTCTGACAGGGGGGTTTATATAGTGGTAGCCAGCACAGACACATCCTGTCTTTCCCTCAGAGAGAGTCTTTCCTCAGTCTGTTATGCTGCCTGGTACATCGCTCAGACTGTGTTTTGGCATAAAGGTTTTGCTAATAGCACTTCTCGAGTGTTTCTTGTAAGACTCTTTGCTGCTGGGTTCAAGTTCCTTTGATGGAGGTGATGTTTGTGGAGCGTGTGTGTGTGTGTGTGTGTGTGTGTGTGTGCGCATGGAGGATTCCTCCAGGAAGCTGGGACGGGTGGAGAGCTTCATTACTTCTGAACAGATGACTGTGGGCCCTCACAATCAAATGAGAGAGTCTGCAGTTCTGACAGGGGAGAGGATAATGAAGCTCTCCCTGCCAGAAAAAAACCTGGGGCTTAGTGTGTGTGTGTCTCGCAAAATGATTGTGTGTGTGTCCATGCTGGTTTGAGAGTAACAGTTTGTGTGTGTATGGGGGTGGTAGGGAGTGTACTCATGTATCTGAAAGTAACTCGAGTGTGTATATATATTTGTGTGTGTGTTCATGCGTGTTTGAAAGTAACTCAAGTGTGAGTGTGGGGCTGTGTCCATGCATCTTTGAAAGTAACTCGAGTGTGTGTGTGTGTGTGTGTGTGTGTGTGTGTGTGTGTGTGTGTGCTTTGCTCATGGTTGAAGAAAATTTGAGCTTTGATGTCAAGTCTGATAAAAGGATCCTCAGAGGAAATCAAATTTAACACTTGATTAAACTCACTGAAACCTCAGTCTTTGCAGCAAGAAAGAGATGTTTTTTTTACTCTGTGTGTGTGTGTGTGTGTGTGTGTGTGTGTGTGTATGA
>JAOXYF010000458.1:0-11825 GCA_028565775.1 Sternarchorhynchus goeldii | reverse complement strand
GTGGGGTGGGGGGGGGGTTGGGGGTGGGGGGTAGGAAGAATCTTAAAGGGGCAAAATGCACACTGATCATATTAGTATTAGAGATTATATTAGTATAAGGGATTATGTTAGTATAAGAGATCATGTTATCATAAGAGATTATATTAGTATAAGGGATTATGTTAGTATAAGTGATCATGTTATCATAAGAGATCATATTAGTATAAGGGATTATGTTAGTATAAGAGATCATGTTATCATAACAGATTATATTAGTATAAGAGATCATGTTATCATAACAGATTATATTAGTATAAGGGATTGTGTTAGTATAAGCGATCATGTTATCATAAGAGATCATATTAGTATAAGGGATTATGTTAGTATAAGAGATCATGTTATCATAACAGATCATATTAGTATAAGGGATTGCGTTAGTATAAGATCATGTTATCATAACAGATCATATTAGTATAAGGGATTATGTTAGTATAAGCGATCATGTTGTCATAAGAGATCATATTACTATAAGGGATTATGTTTGTATAAGAGATCATGTTATCATAAGAGATCATATTAGTATAAGGGATTATGTTAGTATAAGAAATCATGTTATCATAAGAGATCATATTAGTATAAGGGATTACGTTAGTATAAGAGATCATTTTATCATAAGAGATCATATTAGTATAAGGGATTACGTTAGTATAAGAGATCATTTTATCATAAGAGATCATATTAGTATAAGGGATTATGTTAGTATAAGAGATCATGTTATCATAAGAGATCATGTTATCATAAGAGATCATATTTGTCAGGTTTTGGCCTCCCTTAGTGTCGCCGTCTCCCTGGCAACCCATTCCTCCATGTTTATATATTCCATGTGCTTTTGTTTTGGTTTGGGTTGTCATGCCTCCTCGTTTGGTTATCCCCGCCGGTTATTGTATTCACCTGTTTCTCGTTTATTTAAGTCATCAGTGTATGTATTTATGCCCAGAGTTTTCAGTATCTTTGTATCGGTGGTTGTTTGAGTTTGTTCGACTGTTTGAGTTTGTTCGAATGTTTGAGTGTATACGGTATTCATTATGTCTCATTTTCTATCGGATACGATTCCCTGATTGATTGTTCTGGCTACACGATCCTGAAGTGTTCACAACTCCGGACTGTTCCGATCCATAGCGTGATCACTATGGATTTACCCTCAATAAATCCTGCTCTTCCCCACACTTCCATCTGCCTCCTTACTGCTCCTCGTTACAATATTAGTATAAGGGATCATATTACTGTAAGAGATCTATTAGTGTTAGGAGCCTGGAGTAAATTATGGTATCTTTGACTCATCTAATAGGAGTTTAGAACGATGTTCACTCACACTCAAGGTGTTGGCGAGTTTCCAGAGTTTCTCCATTATTTTTTCAAAGAGAAAAAATGGTTTAATTTGTATTCACAGGTTTGATTTTGTTGTAATGATAGAGAGACATATTATTGCCTACTATTTCATATGAGCATCTCCTCCCCTCAGTCTGCATCCCCTCCCCCACACTCTGGAAAGCTGCTTCTTCCCTGTTGGATAATGATGTTCCTCTCTTGCTTTCTGCAAGAGCTCCGCCTTTTAAGGGCATGATGGTTGCCATGACGCATTAGTATAAGAGATTACTGTATATTATTGAGATTATAAGAGATTATATTATTGAGATTATATATTGAGTTTTGTGTTGCAAACACGGCACAAAACTGACTCAGCTCATAATAAGTTTGTGTTCACTCTCCAAACTCCTTTGTTATGTGATGCAGGTGAGCCCACCAGTTCAAAAGCTCTCAACTCGATTATCTTCTCCATTACCTTCACTCATTAGATGGTTTTCATTCTGAAGTCTTCAGATTAACCCCCTGATTCAGAGCAAGCCCTCGTGTACAGGTACGCAGTCTCGCCCAGCTGGGAACACAGTCGCACACTGCAACACCCGACCCGTAGCACCCACCCGAACAATACCCAACTCATTTAAATATTCCGAGGTAGTCACAGCAACAGCCCCTGCATCCAGATGCAGCCTGAAGTGGGTTGCCACAGTGGGACTGAGCACTGTGTGATAGCAGTGTTTAGATCCTAATACCAAAACCTGCCAGAAAGACGTTCCTGCATCTTCAGAGGAGTTACTGAGACGTTCCTGCATCTTCAGAGGAGTTATTGAGCACAAACAGGGAGAGGGAAGGCGACACTCAGAAGCACCAATCAAACTCCCACAACAGTCCATGACCATTTAAGAAAAGACTCAAGAACACCGGTGACATTACAAAATAGAGCATCACCGCTTTGTACTGATGCAGATAGTATACAGATGTATACAGATAGTATACAGTATACAGTATATATAGTATACAGATGTATACAGATAGTATACAGTATACAGTATATATAGTATACAGATGCTTTAAATGCTATATTCTGCTCCCAACATCTCTCTCTGTCATTCTTTCTCTCGTTCTCTCGCTCTCTTTATCTCTCTCCCTCTCATCCTCTCTCTCTGTCATTCTTTCTCTCGTTCTCTCGCTCTCTTTATCTCTCTCCCTCTCATTCTCTCTCTGTCATTCTTTCTCTCGTTCTCTCGCTCTTTTTATCTCTCTCCCTCTCATTCTCTCTCTCTGTCTCTGCTCAGCTAGTGAGTTCCAGCAATTAGCTATGATGAAAATGATGAAGATGATGATCTGATGAAGTCTCTTGAGGAAGCACTTTGACTTGTATACAGTGTATCTCCTGCTTTCTCCTCTATCACTTCTTCCACGACGACCCTGACATTTGTCTTACACTGAGAAATCTTTCCTTCTCTTCTATTTTGGGAGAACACATTAGTTCCACTGTCAAGAGCCACCAGGGTCTTGAAAAACTCCAACACAAGATCAACTGAAAAAGATCTGTGAACTCCTGTATGATTCATGACTTGGATAAATGTTTTCTCCAGCACCAACATACAAATCAAAGAGAGAAGAGCAAACCATGGCCCACTCTTCAGAACACATCAGCCTGAGGTTTTATATTTTAATCTTTTTATTTTTAGAAATTTAAGCCTACAGTAACATTCTAAAGAGGCACTTCACAACAAACCAAAAATATATTTTGCTGTCACTATAATCATGTGTGCAGAATTGAACTTATTTTGGCATCCTGACACATCACAATACATTAAACAAAACTGTAAAGATGGTATATTTAAAGTAGACCTGATTTCTTCCCCTGGATCTAAGATGTATTTACGCTTGTTCCCCATATTATATTACATACTTTGACAAAAGATCAGGATTAGGGTTAGGGTTAGAATTAGGGTTAGGGTTTAGGTAAGGATCTAGGTTAGCATGAATGAGCTTGGTGTCGTGATAATTTTGGTTGTTATATAAATAATTGGTATAGATGCTCAGATATCTGAATACAGTGTTTATATTCAGATAAAATGACCTGTGTTAGGGTTAGATATGACCAGTATTAGGGTTAGATATGACCAGTGTTAGGGATAGATACCAGCGTTAGCTACACCTTTGAGAATGACTTTCTGAATGATGATCATAATTTAGGCAAATGATAATGACCAGTTTGGTTATATCTGATAATGACCAGTTTGGTTATATCTGATAATGACAGTACTCTGAATAGTTCTGACAATGGCCACAACTGAGGAGGTTTTGATGTTGGATCTGACAGGGACACACTTTGGGTGGGTGAGATGACAACCACATTCTGAGTATTGGGTCTAAACACTCACCTTTTGATCGTTTAATTGTTTAAAAATGCAGTTATTTATAAATGTTGTTATTGTCTTCATTTACACTTTGGCCAGGAATTTTTAGCTTGTGTTGTGTTGATCTGTCTGTGAATAGTGTCACATCGACAAACCCCTCCGAAATACTACATTCAACAAACAAATTCAAAAACCACACCCACATAGAAAATCTTAAACTACTAACTATGTACACCTGTCTTCAGTCAAGGACCTTTGTATATCCTTGGCTGCTTGACTGAAGACAGGTGTACATAGATTATATACAGTATATATATATATATATATATATATATATCAAGTTAACCACTGTGCTGTTGGATCCACACCTGCCACAGTCAGTCATCACAGACACTCACCTCTTCACTGAATCACTAAGCACATAATTATATAAGCACATTACACATATATACATATAAATATAAACTTTAGTCTGGTCATATTAACCATAACCCTTAACCCTAACTATAGTCAGACGAGGATATGTATTTATTACACCACAAAGGGAAAAGAGAACACAACAAATACCAAGACCCAGCAAAGACAGGCTGGACTTTCTTAAAAATAACTAACAAGTGTTAACTAGAAACAGGTGAGAGCAGGAAAGACATGGAAGAGCAGAACACATGAATGAGAAGAGTTAGAGACAGAAGAATCAGAGCTAGAAGAGTCAAAGACAGAAGAGTCAGAGACACAAGAGTCAGGGACAGAAGAGTCAGAGATAGAAGAGTCAAAGACAAAAGAGTCAGAGACAGAAGATTTAGAGACAGAAGAGTCAGAGACAGAAGAGTCAGACAGTAAATGGCACTAAAACAACAGACAACAGGAATGCCGTGGGTGTCATGGAAACCACAACCCCATGCGTTAGGGTTAGAAAAAAAAAACAACCAACCAAAAAAAAAACATAAAGTGTGTCTCATGAGGACCAACAAAAGGAGGGAGGGGCTGGTCCCCACTGGAACAACATCAGCAGGTGGAAACAAGATTCACTTCAGTTCAAATGTATTTTACAGAGCTTTTGTACAACAGCCGCTGCTACAATAAAAAGGCTTTAGAGAATTAGACCCAGTGAGAACAAAATAACCAAAATGACAAAACTCCATAATAGTGTGAAGAAGAAACTGTTAGAAGAACCAAGACACAAAAGAGCTGAGATACCTGACATCACAAAGTGAAGAATAGAATCAGGGGTTATGAGAGATAAAGGATCAGCAGTCAGGACAGGATCAGGAGTCATGACAGGTGTCAGGACAGGATCAGGAGTCAGGACATGATCATGAATCATGTCAGGACAGGATCAGGAGTCGTTTCAGTAGTCACTACAGGAACATCTATGATACTGGGCAGTGGGTCAGTTATGACGAGGCTTCCATCAGGTCAGTGAATTACCTGGTCCTTGTCTTCAGTACTGGATCAAAACAGCTGAGATGAGGAGAGTGTGTCAGGGCGTGGCAAACACACGTGCTGAGCTTCCGCCTGATCTCTATAGTTATTTGTGCTGTTGTTATTTGTACATGCAATTTGTGTAGCGAATACAACTATTTAACTAGTTTTGTTATTGTAGGTAGTTTTGCTATTTTTTTTTACAAAAATATGACAAAGAAGACAATGAACAAAAGTTTGTTGTTATATATGGTCAGCATTTTTACTACAAGCTTTAACCCGATTTTTTTTTAGATTTAATTAATGTTGAATTCTTCGTGTTGAACAAAAACGTATATCATGTGTTGTTGCAGCTAGGGTTATCTATCTATCCATGGTGTTCGTCCACACAAACAAGTCCCAGTGTCGCTGGATTAATTTACACATCAAAAAGTCATTACTGCGTTTTGTTTTTCAGCTCGTTTTCAGTCACGCTTTATCAAATCTCATTAGATCATGTCATTCTAGTGGTTATGCAATAATATTAATACATTAATTTGCTGTTATTCAGGCACAAATGAAGGTATACACTTCCACAAACAGAGGGCGGGCATAACTGAAACGCCACATTAAAAGGTCGTTTTATATTGAAGTTTTCCATTATTATTTTGTCCACGATTTATGTGTAATTCACAAAGACGAATTTGATGCAATACTGCCCTCTATCGCTCAGTCTGAAAAAAAAACAATAAACTGTGGTTATAGTCGCAATGCACACATTCACTTTATAAACTCGCAGAAAACTATGCATTAGACCGTTGCATGAAAAGCCTAAATCTTAACATAAACCTTGGCAATTAACGTGTTATCACTCTTATTTACCTGTGTGACAGATGGATATAGTGCGGATTCCACTTATAGTGTTTAAAACATTGACATTCCACATTATATCCTTTACATCATATCCAGTGCACATTTGTTGTCTGTGATCCGTTTATGATATGATAGGTTTATGATATGTTATAAGGATTTGTGAGGGATCTAAACGTACAGTACATGTTGTATGCATCCAGCCACAAGGCGGCGCTTTCGTACAGCCTTGTTTCAACCATGTTTCAACATCTACTTCCTTAACGATGAGCACATAAAACACCAATCAAAAGACTCTGGACACAACTGACTGAATGTTTGTTTGTTTGGGCATTTTAATGTAATTTATTATGTTTAAATTTGTTTTTAAAATAAATATAAATTGGGAAAGTAATCAGCCGATATATGAACTGATTACCAAAAAAACACAACTGCACACATACACACACGCACACACACACATGTAATTAATTTTATATTTTTTAACTAATTTTATTCAGCTAATAGTTTTCTTTCAGAAAGAAAAAGTCCCTCTGCATATGTGAGAATTTCTTCCAGATGGAAAAGCATCAAACATGTGAGGTGTGTCTAACCGGTGGACTGGTACAGTGTTATGGTGAAACACAGCGCTGTACTCCCAGCATCTTCACACACTGACATCCATGATTGTTTTAAACACATCACCCCATTCTTTTCTGATTATGCATCGGGTAAACCTTCCTGAGCAGATACACACACGCAAACTCACACCCCACACACACTCACACACCCACACACACTCCACACATGCACATTCACACCCCACACACGCACTCCACACACGCACATTCACACCCCACACTCACACACACACCTCACACACACTCCACATACGCACATTCACACCCCACACACACACATACACTCACGCACCCACACCCCACACACACACCCACATCCACACACACCCAAACACTCACACATGCCAAATCCACACACCACCACCACCCACACACTCCACACCCACAACGCACACCCACACACCACCACCCCATGCTCACACACCCCCATACCCACACCAACATGCCCCACGCGCCCACACACACACCACCCCTACACCCACACAAATGCCCACACTCACCCAATCCCCACCCCCACCGCCCATACTCTACCACCACCCAAGCTCACACTGCCCCTCCCCATTCCTGCAGCAACAGTCTAATACACCCACTCCTGCCGCTACCCAGAATGCAGTGCATGTTACTGATTAACATTTCCTATAAAAGTCTCATGTTGGTGATCCTTTCAATAGCATTAAACAGTCTGGAGAAGAGTTTGGAATGTTTGGTATTATGATTTGTGTGTGTGTGTGTGTGTGTGAGTGTGTGTGTGTGTGTGTGTGTGAGTGTGTGTGAGTGTGTACGCATGAATGAGTTTGTGTGTATAAACATTTCAGGCCAGAAAGGTAGCCCACAATGACAATGTAAGTAGAACTACTGTTTATGTAAGGATTGTTTGTTTGTACTTTGAGCATCCTAATTCAGAAAATCCAGGACAGACATTTTAAACATTCCAGCTGTTCCTATGTGAGTTTTGATTAATCATAGTGTTTACATGACAAATATAACTAATAATAATAAAAACAACAACAACAATAATAACAATAATAATAATAATAATAATAATAACTTTGATAGTGCATACTATAACTGCAATATTACAGAAATATGTGTGATAGTGTATAGATGGTGTAACATCAGTATTATAGAAATCTGATAGTGTATACTATAACAGCAGTGTCAACATGTAGGAATAGAATAGTCATTACTGATGTTTACTATCTCAACTCTTGTCTATAATCACACTCATCTGTGTAGATGTGCTACAGCTGAATGCTTGTGTAAACTGACCTGTAACACTGCCTATCTAGAGCTGAGAGTCAATCACCCTACTGTAATCTACCCGTCCTGACACCCACACACACACACACACACACACACACACAGACAATCATGGACACACACACACCAGCCTTGCACAAATTCCCAGTGGCGCTGTTCACTGAAGGTCAAGTCTTCGTGTTTCCTAACAGGGGAAAAACAGCAGTATTCCATGGATTACGCCTTGATCTTTTCCTGCCCGTCCCAGCGGAGCGGGAAGAGGCGTCGGGGATGGAGGCTGAGCGGCTGTGTCTCTGTGGCGATGCGTGCCAGCCCATGGGATCTCCTGCTCTCTGATTGCTTTAGCAGGACCCATCCTGAGTCAGAACCGTCTGCCCCTGTGCTCTGTGTGCGTCTGTTCTGAAGCTTCCGCACATGGAAGCAACATTAGTCCTCCTGTGTGCTGATGACATCAATCTGGACAGACTGCTTTTAGTGAACATTTCATGTTAATTAAAACCTATATTTGACTTAAATAAAAATTGCTTTAAAAGTGATTAACATGAAGATGTCAACATCTCAGCAACATGAAATTGATTAACATGAAGATCTCAGCATCAAGTCTCACCACTTAAAAATCATGGAGCAGAAACCAGGATTAAAAATGTCATTAAGAGAAAAATGACACACAAACCTCCATCGTTTCCACAGGACACATGCAGCATTTGAAGCAGTGGAGGTCCTGCAGGGAATTGCAGGACCTACTGCAGGACGTACTGCAGGCTCCCACAGCGTGATGTTGGAAGCATCACCAGACCTCAGGCCTCCAGGTAGCCAGGAGATGTCTGGGTTCAGCAGTAAGGTGAACTTATCACACTGTGCTGCAGCCTTAGCACAACCTAAAGAACAAAGGATAAGGCTTTGGTCTATCAGCTGGAAAGCTGCAGGTTTGAATCCCAGCTCTGCCAGGAAGCCTTTGTTGGGCCCTTGAACAAGACCCTTAACCCTGTCAGCTCCAGGGGTGATGTGTGACCCCAGCTCACAAAGACTCTGGGAAATGCAAAGGAAACATTTTGTTGTTTGATGGCCTATCTGTCATTGGACTTTCCACTGCAGTGAGATCAAAGTCATGAAAATACCTTGGTTCTGCTGTACCTAACCTTTCGTTTTCTGGATTGTTCCTTCAATCCCACCTGGTTGGTGTAACATGAGATGTAAGGCATTCACTTCTTTGTGCAGACAAGCACTGAGAAGGTGGAATATAGGAAGCATTTATAATTGTAAGTGACACACTTTGGCAAACTCCTTACACATAACTGTCCCAGAGACTCTTCTGAAGGACCCTGTTAGGACACTTCTGGAGTGCTGATCCCATAATGAAAGGGAAGAGGTTTCTCTTCATGAGGCTTTTTAGGAGGCAACTTCCTCTCATTAAAGAGGACCTTCATCCTCATGCAAACCTCTGTGAAGAGTCTCTATTAGAGTAATTTTTAGCTGGTTGGTTTTGATGACAGAGTATTGGCTGGACCTCATTGGTTGAGCCTTATTGGCTGAGCCTCGTCTACTAAGCCTCGTTATCTGCCGTTTGTTAGTTGAGCCTCATGAATCCATATCAGTTTATATGTTTATATTTGTGATAATTTTTTTATTGTTTTATATTGCATTTGATTTCTAATTTCTAAAGCTCGTTAGCTGGACCTTGTCAGACTGGCTTCATCCACCAGACTTTGTTAGCTGGACCCCATCGACTGAACTTCGTTATCTGGGCCTTGTCAGTTGGAACTTGTTAGCTGAGCCTCGTTTGATGGGCCTCATCAGCTAGGCTTTATTGGCTGGGCCTCATTGGCTGGACTTATCAGCTGAACCTCATTGGCTGGATTTCATTAGCTGGACCTCGTTAGCTAGACCTTTTTAGTTGGACCTCGTTTGCTAGGCCTCAAAAGCTGGGCGTCATAAGCTGGGCCTCATAAACTGGGCCTTGGCCTGTGACTACAGCAGTGCAGTCAGTTCTGTGACTCACAATGGCAGGATGTAGGGTTAAAGCAACATCCATGTTTAACATCTTCCTTATTTCCAGATCACCTCAATGCATGTCGGTGTTAATGTGACCAATGTCAATAGAACATTTCCTATGGTTTTAAGGGAATCGGATTCCAATTTTGCCATTATATGCCAAATGCTGCAGTAACAGGATTAAGACATAAACGTGAGTGATGGGTCTCTCAATGGTGCTGCATGAAGTGCATCAAGAACTCTTTGTGCTAACAGTAATAATACAAGCTGTAGCTTAATTCCTGTGTTTCTATAGATTTCCTCTATTAGACAATCCAGTGGAAATCATCCAAAAATCAAGGAGTAAAGTGTGCAGAGTTACATTCTTCCGCTTCCCTTCGCAGCTCACATGCACTAATAACGTCCATCAGAAATCATTCTAACTGAGGGCTTGTTGTAGTTCCCACTTAATTATTAGGTTTGAGTGCAAAATGATGACATGTGTTTATTCCATTTGTATGGGTTGACCAGGCAGGGAGCAGTTTAGACCAAAACCAAACCCCATATTCTATCAGCACAGTTTGTTTCTTGTTTATTTTTTGTTTCGTTTTTCCCCCCAAACTTACATTGATTATTGTGACTCTGGGTACTTGAAAAGCTCTATATAAATATAATGTATTATTACTATTATTATACATCTTTTGATTGTTACTTATTTTGAATTTGAGCACTAATTTTCGAGCACTTATTTGTTACTCTTTGTTACTGTATTTGTTCATTGTTTAATAGAACTTATACTCAGACCAGTGTGATTCTTGTATTCTAGCAGTGATCTAATTCAAATGTCTACTGAACTCTACCTGGATAAGAGCATTCGCTAAATGCCATAAATGTAAATGTAAAATCCTTTGATTGTTATGTATAAATAATTTTTAAAATCATATTTATGTGGCATTTGAAAATCAGTCTGTCATGTTTTGGGTCATCCTTATATCATTAGAGCAAACCATTTATGAGCATGTGGAGGAGTGAGTAGCAGATAACACTATCAGCCCTGATGATTCTGACCTGGTATGTGAAATCATGGAGCACTGAATGTTTGCTTAAAGGAGCTCTTTCTCACACTCCATCTACAACTGTCATCATTACGATAACACAGGCCTCTGCAGGTCTACACTTGGACACTGGCTTTGAAAAGCTCCACTACATCAACTTCTACACAGCTTTCTGCTTGTTCAGTCTGGACCTTCAGCACAAATGTGCTTGTGCAGCGCAGCTGTTGAAAGAAGCATCACGCTTTCACACTCAAAACCGCACCCACACAGGATCAGACCACACCCACCCACACAGGATCAGACCACACCCACACAAGATCAGACCACACCCACATAGGATCAGACCACGCCCATACATGATCAGACCACACCCACACAAGATCTGACCACACCCACACAGGATCAAGAGATCCAGGAGCTCTATTCTAGGAGTCCAGGAGGTTCTCGTTTACTAAAGCAAAATAGCAAAAGGTGTCCACTGTCTGCTAATAGATGACCTTCCATCTCTCAGCTTTTTCTGCTTAGTGGAGAAGGATCTTCTGTGTGGTCTGCACTGGTCAGAAACGATGGAACATTAAACTGGACTTGATTTTGCTCTTGGCTGCCAGTTACTTGTTCATATTCTCAGGTATATGGGTGTCTATGTGAGCCCCCTCACATCTAGGTCATGATGGCCACCGTTATTATTATATATCTAATTATTATTATTGTTGTTATATATTATTAGCATATTATTAATATTATTGCCTTGTCATAGATTCAGTGATGAAACAAGAACAGAATTTAAAATCAAAATTCTATATTTTAATGTTACTGTTAAAAAGAAAGGATACTGAAAGAGAGAGAACACAAGAGTGAAAAATAGAGAGATAATAGATAGAGAGATAATAGATAGAGAGATAATAGATAGAGAGATAATAGATAGAGAGATAATAGAT
>JAOXYF010000457.1:10000-11827 GCA_028565775.1 Sternarchorhynchus goeldii | reverse complement strand
TACTGCTGTAGAAGGTCTGTCCCCCACCACACACACACACACACACACATACTGCTGTAGAAGGTCTGTCCCCCACCACACACCCTCACACTCACACATACACACACACACACACACACACACACACATACTGCTGTAGAAGGTCTGTCCCCCACCACACACACTCACACATACACACACACACACACACACACATACACATATTGCTGTAGAAGGTCTGCCCCCCCCCACACACACACATGCTGCTGTTAAAAAGGCACTGTGATGGTGTTTCATCAATGACAATGATATAACGATATTTTTTAGCTGTGACATTCACCTCCAGTTTGATTGGTTTCACGATCCTCCTTTTCTCATGAGAACCTAATAGGCTGGAAATTAAGATGGGGTGTAACTAATGCCACAATGCATTAGTGCATGTTAATTTCAGCTTGTAGGTTAAAACACCTTTCAAAATCTTAACACACCTGTTTGAGTCTAAACACAAAAAGGACATGTAAAAGTACCTCTGGGAAATTTTTACTGTGAGATGGATGCAAGGATTAGTCAGAATGTTATTTTTCATAAACGTTCAGGTTATTTTTTATGGGTTCATGCACTTTTAGGTGTGCAGCACATTAAGCTAAACAAACAAACAAAACATTGAAGCCTGAATACAAACAAATAAACAAACAAATAAACAAACAAATAAAAAATACTCAGTAGGTTCCAAACCTTGCAATTTGCTACCTTTGGCCAAACCATCCTCTTAAGAACATGGGCCCTAAACTTCCCCCTTAAACCTATCCACTCAGTGATGCCTCGTTGATTTCCTGCCAGTCTGCTCCTGCATGTAAGTTTGTCAATACAGTGTAGCAACCGGAGAAAACTATTTGCCACTTATGAGATGTGTCAAACATTCGGTGGAGAGGTGACAACCTAATCTGACAGTAATGATCAGATATTGATCCCCCAGGGAAGATAATGTTCTGCAGTGTCATTTGTAATCAAGTCCCTGAGTCAATACAGGCTAGTTAGGACCTCCAGGCTCTCTGCGTTTGCTGGCTTGTGTTTAATAAGGCTCGTTAAGACATTCAGTCCGTGCCTTCTTTAAACAGCTTTACCAGACTTTTGAGAAACAGGGTACACAACAGCCGGAGGTGGCGGTACGGAGGACGTTTATTATTATTATTTCCGTCACAGAGCACA
The DNA here is from genome assembly GCA_028565775.1 of Sternarchorhynchus goeldii. Classification (NCBI taxonomy): domain Eukaryota; kingdom Metazoa; phylum Chordata; class Actinopteri; order Gymnotiformes; family Apteronotidae; genus Sternarchorhynchus; species Sternarchorhynchus goeldii. The sequence goes on along the minus strand of JAOXYF010000457.1, from coordinate 10,639 downwards.
TTGTAATGACGGAAATGACTGTAATCCGGCAATCAGGCCTTAGGCAGGTCAATCCTGAAACACGTGCGGACGATGATCCCGGGGAGGAGGCAGGCCAGGGCGGAGCTGAAGCGGGAGATGCCCACGTAGAATTGGCGGACGCAGAGCTGAGTATGGGGGAATCTGTGAACTTGACAACAAAGTCCAAAAAGGTTTGGTTTCTCGCTGACGCTGCCTGCATACTAAAATAATCAATGACAATACAATAACATGCAAAACTTTGTGTGAAGCTGCTTCAATAATCCATGTTTATGCACTTCAGAGCACCAAGGAAGGCCATTACACATCGATTGAGCTGAATTCTTATTAGATTACTAGATAGTTTTGCATGGCGGTTTATGCCGCTCCATGGATATTAGCAAGTCGTGTCGGACAACACAAGTGCTAAGAATGACAGAGTCATGGGTGATGCTTGCTGATGGAGCAGGTGGAGAGTAGAATCGGCACGATCCCCATGGGAATGGGTGCGGTTCTCGTGACAACTGGAGTGGTCCACACGTAGGAACAGCCAGGACCAGAGTCCTCACTTTATGAGTGTCCTCAGAGAGTAGACAGTTTTTCAGATCTGAACAAAGGCTGGATATTTGATTTTCTCACAAC
>JAOXYF010000457.1:0-5000 GCA_028565775.1 Sternarchorhynchus goeldii | reverse complement strand
TGCTATGGACACACCAATACAGGCAGAGGGGCTTTAAGGTCTCATGCCTTTTAATAATATCCATGGAATGAGACTCTTAAAGTTAATAGAATTTCTTATATTTTGTAAACCACAGGCAGTTTCTTCTGTGTAACCTGCTGGGTTGCTCAGCATCTCTCTGACATAAGTGTCTCTATAGCATCTTATACCACTATATGAAACATACTCTTAAATATTACTACAGTATTATTTTATTTCTATGTATATATTCTGCTTCACTTTTATTTTCATACAGTAGTAGCATGTTTTTATATGAATCTGTCTCCCACTGATCTCTGTTTGTGTACCGTTTGTGTGTAGTGAATCATTGTTAGTCTCCCAGTGCTCTGTGTAATAATGTTTAACATGTGGAGTCATGCTAACAGGAATGACTAACACTTGAGATTATGCCGTGTTGATGGCGTGTTAATGCCATGGTCGTTCCGTGTTTGGGGCGTGTTAATGCTGCGGTCCCAGGCCGTGGTGGTTCTCCAGACCCGACCGGCACCATTCTCAGGAGAGCATGAGCCTTTGAAAAACTTCTGGCGCTGAGCCAACATGTGCTTTAGGTGAACGAGCGGAAAAGGGGAGCCTTTGTCAGCACTTAACGAGACAACCGAGCGGATTGGGCCAACCTCGGGCTCATTAGCATACCGTGCTGAGTAGGAGCCATTTATGCACTGCTCGTTATCCAGTGTGTCATTGTAACCCTGTGGAGAGGAACATAAATATATATGCAACTGGGTAATTTTCAGTACGTGACACCAATGAGTGCTTATCTGACTTTATGGTCATCAGCAAAACTGCCTACTTAGTATATAAGAGACTTAGAACAGTCAGCGTAATTCGTAATCCATAAGAGACAGTACAGTCAGTGTAATCTGTAATCCATAAGAGATTTAATACAGTCAGCGTAATCTGTAATCCATAAAAGACAGTACAGTCAATGTAATCCGTAATCCATAAGAGATTTAGTATAGTCAGCGCAATCTGTAATCCATAAAACACAGTACAGTCAGTGTAATCCGTAATCCATAAGAGATTTAGTACAGTCAGCGTAATCTGTCATCCATAAAAGATTTAGTACAGTCAGCGTAATCTGTAATCCATAAGAAATTTAGTACAGTCAGCATAATCTGTAATCCATAAGAGAGACCAAGGTTCTTGGTTCTTGCTGTCAAACCAGATGGTATGATTTGATGTTGCTGTTGTCTTTTTTATGCCCCTGTGATGATGCGTTTCTGTGCTGAATGTTTAAGACCGGAGGCCGACGTGCTTTCACTGGAGTCGGCTTCAGTCTCTGTCCACCGTTTATTGGACCCTAGAGCTGCGCGAATAATACACTAAACACACCATCACAGGCGGCCCCGAACACTAAACCGCGGCAATCCAAATGGATTATAAATCAAATTTAGCGTTTTAAGCTTTATAGCTCACACCCACACACCCGCCGCTAAAGTTAGGAGGCCTGCAGATGAACCCCCAGTGCTCCAAAAGAGAGGGAGTGTGGGAGAGAGAGAGAGAGAGAGAAGCAGAGAGATTGTATGTATGTGAAATGTAGAAAGTGTGTATGTGAGAGAAAAAGAGAGAGAGAAAGAGACAGATGGGGGGGGGGGTGGCAGGGTAAATAATGCTTGCACTCCCTAACACCAGGCTGCTAACCACGCTAACCACGGCATGCTAACCGCGCCATGCTAATCGTGCCATGCTAATCGTGGCCACCCTCCTGCTTCTCTGATCTTCTATCTCTTCTCTCTCCGGAATGTTCTGGATGGCACCGTGTTTTCACTAGAAATTACCACAGCCCATTGATTCAACAACGCTCTTGGGAGGAGGATTTTATAAAACAAAAACCAAAAAAAAAACCTAGCATTATGGTGCAGCGATAAAGATAGCCGCTTTGGGCCGAGTCCGCGGCGGTACTCGAAGATCGAGCGTGAAGCGTAAAGGTTTAGAGCATTATCACTCCATTCTCCTCTTTAATGGCGCGACACGAGGAGGGCGCTTGGAGACGCTCCAGCGTTCAGCGACCCCCGGAGGAGCTAGCATGGACCCTGCTCGTACCGCGCGGGAATATTTACCCTCTCCTTGCAGCTCGGCGTAACTACGCTGCCTCCCATCTGTGACTCTGACGTTCTGTGTTAGCAGGCCTAGGAAACGATCCGGTTGCCACGGGTACTGGGCCGCCAGGCAACACACACCGGCTGGGCGGAGACCGGGGGGCAACCTGGAACCCCCTGAGGAGTTCTGTCAAGTTCCATCATAACAGTATACTTCTGCTCTTTATAGGTGACATTACATGTCATAACTCCTTAAGGCACATATTTGTGCTAAAAACAGAACACTGTTATGACATCTTTGAGTCAGAGGCTTGTAGTTAAATAGCCTTGACAGGTTTGCTTCAAACACCAGCGTACCAGAACATCGCACATCATTACAAACAGGTTTACATACAGCATGTAAATGGAACATCAAAGCAGAGAAGCTGTTTAACATTTTAGACATTGGACTTATGCTTGTGTGCACATCGCATGAATTGCAAATCAGTGCCAGTGAAAACCGCGTCCTAGATTTTAATTTGTATTATCATGGCTTCTTTATTTATTTCATCCATTTTCGTAGGGGGGGAGTGGATGGAGCCCAGTGCATTATGGGAAGGACACATCTATCAGGTCCTTGGACTTCATCCTAGAAACCAGAGGTCTGTTTTCTTCCTCATAAAATGAGCGTTTGGATCTGCTGTAACAGAGCTGTAACAGAGCTGTAACCAATGCTCGGTTACAGAGCACTGCTGCAGATACCCCGTTGCCGTGGGGTCAGGACTGAAGCGAACATGTGTAGGCTTTGAGTGTCAGTGGTGTTGAAAACATGTTGGGAGTCTGTAAAGCTGCCAGCTGTGTCTCTTCAGAACCATCTTTGGGGGGAAGAAATTGATGTTGACAGACGCAGGTTTTAATTCCGTATCTGGTGATTTAAGCTGCAAAGCCACTCCCACAGCTGTTAGCGAGGCAGCTGCTGTAAGACAATATCGCTTCCACCTTCATAAACGGCCCCACTGAAGCCACGGACAGTTTTCCGATGAGCTCAAGCCATTCCCAGTGCTTCAGTCCCTGTGTTGCTGACAGGGATGCTGTTAGTGCTAAATCACTATGGGAAATAAACCGAGCTCCACGTCTCTGTTTCAATCCAGAGGGATTTAATGAGATTCTAACCCCCCCCCCCTCGCTGTTTCAACAAGTATTACGCAATTTGACAAGGACGCCTGTGCCCGTCTGAAAAAGCAGTAGATCGAAAATTTGAACCATGACGTTTATCCTCCAAGAAGACTGGGGTTAGCAGAGAGAGGGAGGGAGAAAGAGAGAGAGACAATGAGAGATGGAGGGAGAGAGAGAAAAAGAAAGGTAGGAAAGTGAAAGAAAGGGTGAGAGGGAGGAAAGGAGGGAGGGAGGGAGAGAGAGAGGGAGGGAGGGAGAGAGAAGGAGAGAGAGATAGAAAGAGAGGGAGGGAAAGACAGGGAAGGAGGGAGAGAGGGAAGAAGAGAGGGAGGGAGGGAGAGAGAAAGCTCTGTTTTGATATCGAGCCACTGGCTCTATCCTAGCCCTGATTCACAGCATGATTCATAAATATCAATGACATGCAAACACAATAACACATTATTCAGAACATAAACGGCAATGCAAGTTTGCCGTTCATAATGTGGCTCGGTTCCCCATGTTTGAAACACGCTGTGTAACACAATAACATTGCGGAAGCATGAATCCGCCGGGGCTGGAATGGCATTATTCCATTCATCATGCTCTCCACACTCACACGGCTTCAGAACATGAGGTCAGCTGCTCGATGGAGCCCACGTTTAAACCAGAGTTACCCAGGAACACCGAGGATCCACTCTGTCTAGCTGGCGGGGAGGGGGGCGGAGCCTCTGAGCACTGGCAGGAAGTGTGATCCGTGGAAACCAACCTGGACAGGATGGAGGGATTTTGATTGGTTGGGGGGAACAGGGGGAGGGGTGCTAGAGTGTCGGAAAAAATGTTCAAAACCTGAAGTCTGAGGAGCAAATGACCCTGAGTGTTTGTTACCACAGATACTTCTGGCTAATATAAAATCAAGCTAATATCATAATTGTTGATGGACATCAACAGTAAGTGAATCGGAGTTCAGGTGTTCTTTATGTATCTAGCAGTCTGTCCCATACGACAGATCTCGGAAGCCTAATTACTGTGGAATAAAAGTTAAAAATGGAGACACCTTCATTAACCAAGGGACTCATTAGAGGCAAATGATTGTGGCTGACAAGATCGTTCTGGGGAAACAGGGTGTTACATGATGGATATTAGTTTGTGAGCGTCAGCTAAATATAATAATACTTACAACGTGTAGGTTTAATCATCTTAGAAGTGTGTTCTCACATCCATCTCTATCCTGTTTATTACCTCACAGTTCTATTTTATGTTCTGAAATGTGCCCTCATATAAACAATCAAAATGTCCTCTCATCTAACTATATATATATATATATATATATATATACACTCACACACACGTACACACATTTTATACAATCAGCACAGCACCTGTTACAGGCAAATTACATCTCAGCTATAAACAGCTACCCAACTGAGAGCGGGAAGCAAGATCAGGTTTTCTCCACCATTCTTGACTGTTTCAGTGGCAGAATCTGATCTCAGATCAGATAGGATGGTACCTTCTGGGCTGGTAACGCTAACGCTCTGGCTCGCAGAATGCCGAGCGCTGTCTATACTAGCATTATACTAGCATACTTTCAGCCTGTGTGTCTCCCAATCACAGGCCATACAAGCACAGGACACCCAATCACAGGCCAGACGTCTACATCTAGCAATTCCCCCATTCAGGAAACGGGCTTTAAACCTGTCATGAGGCTTTTCCCACCCCCAACACATTACTCACTGATTAATATATTCTAAACACAGGCTTGTGAACACAAATGTGTGCCTTGCGTGT
>JAOXYF010000454.1:0-11829 GCA_028565775.1 Sternarchorhynchus goeldii | reverse complement strand
TGTATGCAGTATTCGTCTTAATTTAAGAGAACTTACTGTATGCAGTTTTTGTCTTAATTTAAGAGAACTTATTGTATGCAGTATTCATCTTAATTTAAGAGAACTTACTGTATGCAGTATTCACCTTAATTTAAGAGAACTTATTGTATGCAATATTCGTCTTATTTTAAGAGAACTTATTGTATGCAATATTCGTCTTAATTTAAGAGAACTTATTGTATGCAGTATTCGTCTTAATTTAAGAGAACTTATTGTATGCACTATTCATCTTAATTTAAGAGAACTTACTGTATGCAGTATTCATCTTAATTTAAGAGAACTTACTGTATGCAATATTCATCTTAATTTAAGAGAACCTATTGTATGCAATATTCATCTTAATTTAAGAGAACTTACTGTATGCAGTATTCGTCTTAATTTAAGAGAACTTACTGTATGCAGTATTCATCTAATTTAAGAGAACTTACTGTCTGCAGTATTCATCTTAATTTAAAAGAACTTATTGTATGCAGTATTCATTTTAATTTAAGAGAACTTACTGTATGCAGTATTCATCTTAATTTAAGAGAACTTATTGTATGCAGTATTCATCTAAATTTTTTTCTTAGACATGAAGGAAGTATAATTCAGACCTTTCATGGTGTCACGTTGCGGCGCACATGCGCTGCAGGAATGGGCAGGAGGTGAAACATGGACGTTTTTAACGGTTTTATTGCTTTCTCAAAAACACAAACACAGTCTTGAATGACAGACTCACATGCAGTCAGACAAAGGCCGACAAAGACGTAGTGACATGCACACGCTTAAATACACACACCGTTGACGAGACACAGGTGAAACAATAATGATAGCAGACGAGCGTCACGCCACACAACAAGCACAGCACACGAACACACCTCAACACCGACACGCCCACATAAACACAGGACTAGGGAAGAGGCTGAATAATTATACATGGGTATAATTATTCTGCAGAAACTAAGGGTTTTATGAATTTTGAGTTCAAATACATACAACCTTTATATAAAACGTATATGTATACATTAGTATTAGTAATTGACATTTTTGCTCTGCTTTGCTAATATATAATGGATGTGGATTTCCTGGACCACAGTCTATGGCAGTCTGGCCATTGATTTGGCTCTGCTGTCTTGTAAAGGCCTGATGGCCATCTAAAAGAATGAATATTACATATGGACCCACAGCCTGGTCTCTGAAAGGACATTACTCTTGATTTATGATCGATATAACAGGTGATAATATTACATATATGACGCCAGAGACCCAACATACAAAAATATAAAACAACAACAATCTTCCCAGTAACATAATGAACACTTGATTGGACTGCTTGATTTATGGTGACCACAACACAACTACCTGATCCAGGTAATGCATGGCTGAATGTCAAACCCGTATTGCGGCAAATAAATTGTGCACATCTTTTTAGTGTTTATTCAGGTGAAGGAACAGACATATTAGACATATCGAACATGCCTGGATGGTAAAACATGTTCTTTTATGTCCTACTTATTGGGGATTTGATGCACCATGAATAAATGTCAGGTCACAAGACTGAGATTTTGTTATTTGAAGAAAGGTTCAGCTTTGTTCTTCTATGCCATGGTATTCCTGCATGTTACATAGCAGTGGTAGTACATTTTTTTAAACCATAACTCATTGTTATAACATATGAATCCATTTTATCTCCAGCTGGAAGACTGACATTATAATATGAAATGTCTATGTTTTACTGACATTATAATATCAAATGTCTGTGTTTTACTGCAGTGACAAAAGTCAGACAATGGAAGACTTTTTAATAACAGACATAACTTTTATTTAAAATGTAGCCTAATTTGTAGCTCTATTCCAAGTATCTCACTCCTCAGTAATTAACAGCCACACTCAGGAGCACATAGTGGTTACATATGAGAGGCATCGGGTCTCCAGACTGCCGAGGAATACGCCACATTATATCTATGATATATAAACAACAGTAACTTTCCAATAGAACTGTATATGTGATGTTACTGTACAATGAAACAGTGGAACTACTGCTGTCCTAACAAGGAAACAAAGACTTTGCCAATGCTGACAGATTTTGTCATTTGGCATATGTGGGCATCCTTAGTGAGTTGGGGCCTGGGCAGTAGGGGGATGTGTCTTGATGGCACTGTAAGAGGATGTGTCTGGTTTTTATGATTTAGAAAGTTTACAAAGGACCTGTGCAGAGAGCTGTTGAATCATTAATTTTGTTACCTACTGAAACATTAGTTTTGCAATATTTTCTATGATTCTGTCAGTTACTGATTCTTAAGTGAAATATGTGGTAGACTATATAATGGGTTAAATATGTAGTATATTAGAATATATAATGGGTTAAATATGGGGTATATTAGAATATATAATGGGTTAAATATGTGGTATATTAGAATATATAATGGGTTAAATATGTGGTATATTAGAATATATAATAGGTTAAATATATAATTGTCACGTTGAGTCCCGGAGATCTGAAACAAACGAAACCAGACTCCAACGTGCATATGTTCATTAAACTGTTTATTTTCGGTTTTATTCAAAGTCACAGGAAACAAACGCTTACCACAGACAACGACCATGAACGACACGAACCATAGACCAACAAAGACCCAGTGACATGCACACGCTTATATACACTCACCCTAACGAGACACAGGTGATACGAGTAACACTGACGAACATCCACGAACACCGACAAGCATTGAACATGTTTGCATAAAGTCTCAGGTGTTCAGTCATGGTTTTAAAGAAGTAATTTTTTACTTTTTAATTCAACAATAGCAAAGCATTTATTCAAATAAAATATTAAAAAATAAAAACACATTAATTCAGTCAGGTGCCAGTTCCACACATCTAAATAGGTCTTCCCTAGTAAAACAATTAACTGTAGGGTGAAAGCTAACACATGCTTCCTCTGAGATACATCACATCAAGCACAAGTACTTTTTGCTGCCATACTGAGCTAAACATTAAATTTAGGGAATGTAATACATGTAGCCTAATTTTTAGCTATTCTTAAAATATTGTTTACTAAAAATTATATTTGCAAAAAAAACCCAAAAAACAGTTCAAGTCTCAGTGTGGTTACTAGCTACCAAAATGAATAACTATGCATTATTACCTAGATATTATGTATTATTATGCATTATTTTTGTAAAACTGCCCTTCCCTCAAAATAGGTATGTTGTTATGAGTAGATTATGTCCAGTAATTTTTGGGGGGTTGGGGGGGTATTTTGTAATCTCTAAAGGGTGGTGCTAGAGTGTTTTTATATGAACAACCCTCTCACCTCCTCATTTTGTAGCTCTGATTATAGCTAAAGGTTCACAAAAGTAAGCAATAATTTGACATTGCAGATATTCAGGCATTTTCTCAGCAGGAAGACATGGAAGACCAATCAAAGTTTATGCTTCCTTCAGAGATTTCTAAGCATTCCAGGTGTTGTACTGTTCACACTTCCATAAAAAACAATGTGCATTTAGTAGCAGTCTGGCTAAACTTTGCTTCCCTAGTTATCTTGCTAAATAAAACCTGAAGCTAGTCCCTCTTGGGGTTGGTAGATATTTACTGGTGCATTGTACTGTTCTTTGTCACTCAGCATTTGAAGTAGCATTTTTTGATTCTCTGTTCGACAAGTTCAACAATGAGGGGGGATTCTTTTCTTTGAGGAGTAGGAGGACATTCCTCCTTCAAAAAGACAGGCAGAGAAAAGTGCAAAATTATAGACAGACAGAGCGAGTGAGTGTTTGAAAGGAAATTATTATTTCTAAATTATAATGATAAAAGATGTCATATTAAAACTTATTGATACAAAGATTAATTCCAGTGGACTTGAAAGGTCATGATTCTTTTTGCCTGATATATGCTCATTGAATTGGTGCTCAGTATCAGAATACAGCTCAGTGTTTCACTTGGTGCTTAGTATTAGAATACAGCTCAGTGTTTCACTTGGTGCTCAGTATCAGAATACAGCTCAGTGTTTCACTTGGTGCTCAGTATCAGAATACAGCTCAGTGTTTCACTTGGTGCTCAGTATCAGAATACAGCTCAGTGTTTTACTTGGTGCTCAGTATCAGAATACAGCTCAGTGTTTCACTTGGCAAATTGGCAGATTTTACATCACTACTAGGCACACACCAACTTGTGGACATCCTCACATATACCTTCAGCACATTATACATTTTATTAGAATTTTTCATTTATTCAAAACAATTTTGACTGCACAAAACTGATATACTTGACAAAGTTGCCAGTGATTGCAGAAGCAATTAAGAGGCTTCTAAAAGTGTGAATAGTGAGTGTAATATATACAGTAGTTAGTGAAAAGGTTGAATAATGAGTGTAATATATACAGTGGTTAGTGAAAAGGGAGCAGCCATCTCTCTTGACTTACTGAAGCTAAAAATCAGTGACATTAAAGGTACAGAAAGAAACCAACCATGCAGGGGTCATCTTCAAATGTTAAAATAGGTACTGTTTTATAATTTATGTTATTCCATCTAGTATAATGGGACATTATTTAGTGTTTTCTGCTCTTTAATAAATCTGATTCAGCTAATGAATTGCTTATTAATGAGTTGCTAAGTGGCTCTGAGTGTGTTTGAGAAGGAAAATATCTCTAGTGCTCAGACATTGTTAGGATTCCATAGTCCATTCCTGGTCTGGTTTTTCCCTCATTATCCCTTCTTCCACCTGTTCCCTGTTCCCCTTCATTTCCTCCCCTACTTAAGGTTCCTTGTTTTGACTTTACTTGGTTCGTTATTGTTTCTTTGTTCTGTACTGTTATTGCTGTGCTCTGTTTTGTTACTCAGGTCTTTTGCATTGCTGTTCCCCATTTGATTCAGTTGTAGGTCTCATACTCCTGGTTTTTCTGACTTGTGGTTTGTACCTTTGGTCCTCCTGGTTTTTTGTTTGATCATTCCTGGTTTTCTGGATGTATTTTTGTGCTCTTTGTTTTGTTTTAGGTCTCTTAGTTTTTGTTCTTTATGTCTCTTTTTGATATTCTTTCTCTTGGCTAGTCAGCTTCTCAGTTTGTTAGTTTTCCCTTTCTTGTTATAGTTTTCATAGTTGGTTTTGAGTTCAGGTTTGTGTGAAGTTCTTATTTTGTCTTGGATTTATTCTGTGGATTTTGTCACCTTTTAGTTTCACCTATTGTCACTTTGTTTAGTATTCTCAGTATGCTCTTTTATAATGTCTTAGCCTTCGCTGTAGTTTGGTAGTTATGTTACTATATCTATTTGTCTGTTTGTTTAGACCATGTCTCCACATGGTCACTCCTTAGTTCCTAAGTAATCCCTGTTCATATGTTCTTAAACCTTGTTTGTTTAGTGTGTTCTATATGTTATCACTTTGTCTTAGATGCAGTGTTTCTTGTGTGATTTACATTAAATCCCGGCTGATCTTTTTCCCTGCCTGTGTTTCATGGTGCATCACCTGTGCATGTGTGTGTTTGATTTTTTTTGCCCAAGCAAGTACACATTGGACACATAACTATGGTGTGGAGACCCTTGTCATAGTATGTGAGTTTGGAAAAGAAACAAGCATAATCTACATGAGTTGGATATTAGAATTGTGTTTTTAGGAAAACATAGCTCGAGTAATTAATTGCTGTATCAAATATTATTGCTTTGCCTTCCTATACTGTTTAATGTGTTTAAATAAAAACAGGAACAGAGTGAATGGCCAGGGAGACCACAACACTAGGGGAGGCGAAAGTGTGACCCCAGTATCTGGAACCCACCAGACGGTTCCAGGTGTTTACTCTAACCTATATGTGTTGGGAAACTGGGCAGAGCAAAAATATGGAACTGTCTGGTGGGTCCTGAGGACTGGGTTTGGGAACACTGAGGAAATTGTGAATAAATCATATGACTGTAGGACCATTGAGCCTTTAACACAAATATGAGAATGTAGAGCTGAAGACAAGCCCTGAGTGCAGGGAGGAGGACATGTAATGATGTGTGTGCCCCACAGGGACTCTTCACTGGGCTGAGCATGTGAGGACATCTTACAGATAAAAACAGCATCACTGTGGGTGATCTGGTTTGTTCTCTTTATGGATATCAAAAGAGCAAAAACTGTTCTGAAAATGTTTAGACATTTTGCATGTCTGAATATTTTCCATAAAATTGCAAAATTATTTTTTCACAAATTAAAGCTTACAATCCATAATAGTATAAGAATCATTTTGTTACTGTGATTATGGATAAGGTGAGGTTTAAGTGCAGGCTTAGAAGTATGTAGCAAAAAAAGGACCAAAAGCTTTTATTTTGGTTACTGTGTTTGGGATTGGTTTTACTTTTGGGATTAGGTACATAAAAACACTGCAATACTATGGCAACCCCTATTGTACAGCACACTTACCTTTTACAGTAGGACTGCTGCTGGCAGCACAGTACTGAAGCAGTCAAGAAGACAGAGCCAGGAGTCCCAACGGTCAAGAGGACAGAACCAGGAGTCCCAACAGGTCCAAACTCTATATAGGAGGAGGCCTTATGGAATAACACAGTTTAATACTTGCACAGCACAGTTCTACAACTGACTAAGGCATAGTGTGGAGTTGCGGTTTTGCAAACACTACATGATGTGCAGTACAGTAGGGCTTCACTCATCATGTGCAGTACAGTAGGGCTTTACTCATGATGTGCAGTACAGTAGGGCTTTACTCATGATGTGCAGTACAGTAGGGCTTCCCTGCATGGTTTCTGCTGGTGGTTCTGACAAGTAGTGTTTAAATGATATAGGCAGGTCTCATCCCAAGGCAAAAGGACCTACAGTAATTGGTTACATGGCAGAATAGGTCCATGCCAGTGGATCAGCAACTCTATCATTTAGATAAGAGTTCAGCGAGTGTAGTATAAAACTCACAATTCTTCTTATTGTCTTATATAGCCCAGATAAGTCATTTAAGAGATGACACCTAACAGCTAACCAATCATGATAAATGTGCTTCAGATAGGATGAATGCTTTAAAATGTGCAATATTCAGTGCTACTACAGTGGTTTTGAACAAGCATAACACAGAACAGAGCACTATATAGCTCTGTGAACTATTAGTCAGAGTGTGTGTATTTAGTCCATTGGGTATGTTCCTATTAATAAGACATAATATACATATAGAAACAGAACATCTAATTACAATTTTTTTCAGGACACCAAACAGGTCTTGGTTAGTGCTGCATGCGCAGATCTTGTGAGGGGGTAGTTGCACCCTGGCATAACTGAGTCATTGTCTTTGAGCAATATCGCCTCGCTCCAGCACGCAGCAGGATGAAGGTGACCCTCTCCTTTTGTAATACTCGCCAGTGAGTGTCTGTGCCAACATAAACGCTCATCATACAATGCATCAGTTTAGCTTATCACATTACAGTGCTTTGTTCTATTCAAATGCAACATTTAAGGTGATTCTGCTATCAGCATTCATCCAAACTAAAGCTCTGTTGTATTAAGCCAGAACTTTCATTGCTTATTACCCTTAGATTTGAGACTAATATCAAATCATTTTGCCGCACTCTTTTGTGTCTCCATTGTTTTAGTATGTCTGTGTGTGTGTGTGTGTGTGTGTGTGTGTGTGTGTGCGTGTGCATGTGTGCACGTTAAGAAATTTGGAGAAATCTGCTTGTTCGGCAGTTCTGTCTGTTCATTAGAGTGTGTATTATATAGGTCAGTGATTATTTCCCTGCAGTCTGGTGCGTCTCAGTCGACTGCATGCATGTGAAGTTTCATACGTTATTGTGAATTCCTCCTAGATCAGTATCCACCTCTCTTGTTCTCAGTGTCTGTCTGGTTCTCAGTGTCTCTCTGGTTCTCTGTGTCTCTCTGGTTCTTTCTCAGTTCCCCTTGCTCATGTTGTTTCTCTGGCTCATGCTGCCTGTGGAGACAAATTTAGATTTAGATTTTTTCTTTTGCCTGCAGTTTTCCATGTGCTATTGCATAGTCTATAACATACCAGCACACCATATTTTTCTGACTAGCATTTGTCTGTACTTCATGATGTGTATGGTGTGTGTGTGTGTGTGTGTGTGTGTATGGTGTGTGTGTGTGTGTATGTGGTGTTTGTGTATATGTTTGTAAGTGGTGTGTATGGTGTTTATGACTAGTGTATATGATGTGGGTGTGTATGGTGCGTGTGTGTATGATGTGGGTGTGTATGGTGCGTGTGTGTATGATGTGGGTGTGTATGGTGCGTGTGTGTATGATGTGTTTGGTGTGTGCTGCCTTTATTTTACCTGCACTTGTTTTCAGTTACACAGTCATGCAAGCAGTAACTAATGCAGTAACTAATGCAGTAACTAATGCAGTATTCCCCAATCCCTGCTACTATCAAACTGTCATTCTATCACTCCAAGGAGGAGTAGCACACATTTTATCAACTGATTAGAGAGAAACAAGTTAAGGTTTTACTACACTTATGGGTCTTTATACTGATTGAGCTTGAATTTTCATATATACAGCCCATAACCTCTAAATTAGCATAGTCTAAATGACTGAAGTCACTTATCTAGCCTTACCCGGATGACATCGATGGACTTGTTTATCATTTGTCTTTGGTTCTTTCTTTGGTTGCTCAGTTCAGTCATGGTCATACACAGGAAATGACCAAATTAATTATTAAATTGTTCCTACTGCTCACTGAAACTTGTTTTTGGGCAGAACAGTTTTCTTAACATTGTGAGAATGAAAATAGTGCAACACCGTGATCTGAGTAACCTGAAGGTTGTTAATTCAAACCTGGAGCAGAACTTGAAGTCATGTTAGCATGATATTAAGAGGTACTCACTTGTATTTCTTTTTTCTCACTCTGACTGATATGGCTCATTATGAATGAGGGAGAGAATTAAGTAACGTCATTAAATGAAGCGTGTGTCTCCCATGTGTGGCGTCGACTAGCTGAAGGGGTGGGGGTGAAAGAACTGGCACAGAGAGCTCAGTAGCATGCTGGGATACCGACTGAGACCATTTGTCATTTTGGCATGCAGATAGATGTGCTCTAACAGATATCCCCACTGTCATAGCTTTGCCCTTACCATGATTATAGCACTTACGGATTCTCACAACAATAGCTGGCACTTAAACATTGTGAAAGCCAACACAACGTAAAGCATACTGGACATAGAGAACCCAGTATTAATTTTAAATTTTGAATGCTGATGTATATTTTTGTAAAACTGAAGACTTTTTCATGCTCTTAGTGAAGGTTTTTAAAATATAAATCATTCTGTATTTTCTTCAAAAACAGGAATTCATATTGCACCTAAACAGGACCAAAGCATACAATGAAGTAAAAAACAGAGAAGTGATGAAAAGTGAAGTGGGAGCGAGTGGGAGAGTCAGAGAGAGTGGGAGAGAGAAGGAAAGAGTGAGAACGAGTGGGAGAGAGTCAGAGAGAGTAGGAAAGAGTGGGAGAGAGTCAGAGAGAGGGAGAGAGTGGGAGAAAGGGAGAGAATGGGAGAAAGAGAGAGAGAGTGCTCCACCAGCTGGGGTAAAGCCACTTGAGAACATCGCCTGCAAATTCACGTGACCTGCTTTTTAGCTCCTTTATTTTTCCTTTTTTTCCATTACCCAGAGTGGCATTTCATTTATGGCCCATCATTCATCTATTCGCTTTCCACCAGGCCCAGGAAGGAATGAGCCTTGTACCACCTTGCATTTGCACCCCTTCCCCTTTCCCTTCCCCTTTCCTTTGTGCTCCTCCAGTCTGTCCCCATATGCCCCCATAGTCTCTCTCTCGCTCTCTCTCTCTCTCTCTCGATTCAATTTGATTTAAAAATTAATGTAGTTTTATTGGCATGACTCTATCAGGTACAGGATTGTGTCAGCAAACAGAGCTTGGAGCTGAACATGCTCTGTGGAAATAATGACTAAGTTATGATGACAACAATGGTTTTAAAAGTCACGGTTTTAATAACGATTTTAGGTTGTGAGCACAACAATGGGTTTATTGGGTTTTTAGGTTAAGATGAGAGTGGATTTAATAATAATGATTTTAATAATGATTTTAAGTTTAAGAGGACAGTGGATTTTAATAGTTCTAGTTAGTTATAAGCAAACATAAAAAAATAAATAGTGTTTCAAATTATAATATATTTGAATAATAAATCAGTAATAGCAACAGAAAATATTATTAATATATTAATATTAATTAATATATTAATATATCTTCAGTTATGCACATTTTTCACAATGGAGGAGAAAGTGATGTTCTGTCTCAGCTTCACTGCTCTCACAGTGACCAGGGTCTTCCTGTTTCTATGTAAAATCCAAGGATGTGTGTGTCTGCCTGTTTCTATGTAAAACAAGGTTGTGTGTGTCTGCCTGTTTCTATGGACATATTGTTGTCTCCGAGTCTGTAATTGTTGAGGATCTATTGTGGATCTCTGATGGTGTAGATGGTGTCATTCACCATCTACACCATTCAATGGCTGAGTATGGTTTGTTGTTGAATGAGAACTGACCTGTTGTGTGAAGCAGTGATGTGCTTAAGACAATGTCTCGATTTTCCCTAACCCTAACCCTCATGCTCACTGCTGTTTTCATCCAGACTTCAAACATACTGTTCTGTCCTGACATTTGTAGTTACTCACTGACCTTCACATTCTTTGGTGTGGCAAATATCAAGTATGTTTATCCAGTCATAACAGAAACTAATATAAACACCCGGCTGGGTGTTGGAGAGAAGATACACATGCTTTGATGTGAATCTGCACATTCTTTCATAAAACTGGCTCATTCTGACGGCATGCAATTGATTGAAAAAGTTATAATCTTTCTTCTTATATGGACTTGCAGATATTGCATGTGAAATCACATTCCTTCAAATGATTTCATTTTGCTACATCACAAATTTTTGGTTTACCACCATATTCCTAACCACACATCCCTTCCTCCATCATTCCCATGACTCTTTGTGGTTCTCTGTACTCTGTACTTTACCATAGCTACTGTTAGCTGTGAACCTGATATAACCTTCACAAAACCTTCACAAAATAGGATGTAAAAATGGATGTAATAGTTAGAATTTTTTCTTTTCTCACTCACCTCTTGTACAAGTAGTTTAAATATTTGTCTTTATATATTTTAAACATTTATACTAAACTCTTCATGTGTTTCATGTGGAAATCTCAAAGAGAATTTTGATGTGTTTCAGTTATTAATTTTTCCTCATCTTAAAGCAATTTGCTTTAAATTCTTATAAGCACACATAATCTAAATGTCGATGGCTGAGAATGGCCCAGCTTGGTTTGAGGTTTATAGTTTCCTTTATAGTTGTTTATAGTTATCCTTTGCATTAGAGACATCAATATGAAAATGCCGTCACAAGGCAAAATTGGACAGCATTGCAAGAAACTGCAGTCGTTTACAAATGCCTTTAGAGTAACACTCTCTAAACACCAAAGTGTTTATTTGTACACACCATATAAGACAAACACTAATACAATGAAATGTTAATGCAAATAAAAAACATTACTATAAATTTAACAGGTTTTTGGGGAGGCATGTACTTTGTCAGCTAGAAGAATACTGGTTTTGGTTTCCAATGCCCTCTTCAGTTTTTGACTTTCACAACATTTTCAGCATAGGAACAACTTCAGGCATGAACCTCAGTTGTAACATGGAGCGATGTGGAGGCGGACGCAAACGCTGAGAAGAGTGAGATTTATTATGGGCAAATCCAGAATCAGAGTCGCATGGACAATCCAGAGTCATATAGCCAGATTGAAGCATGATTAAACATGAAACAAACAGCCAGACTCAGACAAATGTTAACAAGACTACAGTAAACAC
>JAOXYF010000453.1:0-11839 GCA_028565775.1 Sternarchorhynchus goeldii | reverse complement strand
AGAGAGTGAGAGAGAGAGAGAGAGAGAGAGAGAGAGAGAGAGAGAGAGAGAGAGAGAGAGAGAGAGAGAGAGAGAGTTAGTTAGTTTTCATGTTCTTTTGCAGTGAGCACAGAGGGTGATGTTGCAGGACAGGTGGGTAGGTGAAGGTTTGTTAAGAGGTCAGAGGGCTGGAAGACATGCTGCAATACACTCTAACACAAGCTGGCACTCCACTAACTAAGCACAGGTTCTCATGAATATTGTGTTGTGGCCTCTAACACTGGGAAGCTTCTCAAAAACAACAGAAAATATGCATGAGCATAGAAAGATGATTCTGATCAGTTACATAAGCTGCTTTAGGGGAGGGGGGCCTCTCCCATCTATACATTGTCAAAATTCAGTGGCAACAAATCCATAAACATGGAGAGCAGAGATCTGCTCAATCTCTGAATATCCATATTCAAGTGATATTCAGGGATCAGGTATAATACCTGTGTTCAGGTTGGTGAACAAAGGCGACTGGCTTCTATAAGCCCTGGAGTAAACGTCCTTAAGATCTGACGCCTCCACTGCAGTTTGTTTAAGATCAGAGCTCCTGGGCGGCAGGAGAAACAAGCAACAACTGCAGATGAGCATGTGTTTGCCCAGAGTCCTCCTCCACATCCTCCGTGTGCCTGTCTGTCTGTCTGTCTGTCTGTCTGTGTGTGTGTGTCTCTCTCTCTCTCTCTCTCTCTCATAATGGCAAAGTTATTCTTATGCAGAGACATTAATGAAATATGCCAGTGTAAAACCTCAAAATCTTTTTTTTTCCAGTATTCAGGCTAGTTTAAAATACTGTTTCTATAACTGCAGCCCAGCATTTGTCAAAAACATCCTGAGTCTGTAATAAATCACTCTGAACTTTCTGAGCAAATCACATTTCTAACTGTACAAAGCACCAAGCACAATGAGTGGGCCATACCTGGGGAGCTGAGGGGAGCTTCAGGAAGATATGAAACGCCCATGCTGAAGGGAGAGATGGCATCCTGCACCTCCATGTGTACTTGGATTGTATAAATGTGAATTGAAAATAAACACAGATACCCTATATGGATCCACTACATTCCTCCCCTTTTTAAACTTTTTATCTAAGTGGTATTAGAACAAAATTGTTTTTTTTACTTTAAACATGAACAGCATTCATGTTTCCTAAGCTGAAGGACAGTGTACACCTGCCTGAAAGAGCCGTCCATTTTGACCTCATGTTCACAGCAGATTTAACTACACAAAACACAGTCTGCTTTACAATCCATTCCTTATGATGGACAAGAGATTCTCCAGTATCTGGTCACCATCAAACTGAAGCTTGTAAGAGTAGTAAGCTGCACTTCATTTCTGAGAACTTCAGTGTTCTCAGCTCTGTGTGTATGTTGTATGATCTTGTAGGTGACCATACTATTTGCTCCTCCTCTTCTCCTCTTCTTTGAACTGTTTCATTGGTTTTTGCAGTCTTGACCGAGAGTCTCTGGCCTGGTACAAGTACCTACAACCCTCTTGTTCTGTGTCTTGTTTTATAAGCTTTTCCTCATGTCTTTCTTTTTGAAGGCTTGGTCCGAGCGTGTGAAGAGGAACTGTAAAAACTGACCTTAACCTTCTCCCCACCAGCAACTCTGCTGGTAAGACTCCATGAGCTAACAGGGTTGTTCTGTAGGCTAAAAGCGCTCAGTATCTGTTTCACTGTTCTGACAGCTCTTTCTGCACCCCCATTGTACCTTGGGTGTCACAAAGTCATAATTTCAAGTGAAAGGCACAAACTCCAGCCTGCTGTCTATCAGTAGTACCTCAAAAATATCAACCCTGGCAAAAAATAACTGTTAGGTCCTCTACAGTGACAGAAGTAATGAGAGCTGGGAGATATTTCAATAGTTCTGGAAAAATAATCAATTACAACCAAATTACTTCTTTTCTCCAACTGAATACTGTCTGCAGCCACACTCTGCCATGGTCTTGCAGGTAGATGTGTGTGAGCAGGGGTTCTGTCGACTGATAAAAATACAAGCAGCATAACATCATTCCACCAGATCTCGTGAGCCCAGCTACCACACAGAGAGTTGTGCCTTGGCAGTGCTCTTTGTCATGCCTCGCAGCACATGGTGGATTCCGTCAATCATCTTTGTGGAATCTTGAATTTGTTGGATTACACCCATGTTCTCCATCATGTTCTCAAATCATGTTCTCAAATCATGTTCTCAAATCATGTGCTACTCTGCCTACACTTTGTCCAGAATGAGTAATTCTACAGATCGAGGGGTTGACAGCACATATTGAAACACCCTCTCAGCCAACACTTAGAACTACCTTGCAGCTTCTCTGAGAATTACTTTAGGGAAATAATTGTTTTGTATTTGTTTCCCATGGAGAAGCAAAGCTGGTAGACGTAGCAGTGGCATCTCCAGATCGTTTCCTCTGCTTTGGTGCCCAGTATAGTTGATACTTGGTTGTTGGGACCACTTATCAGTCACTGTGCATTCTGGAGATTCCCATCTCTGGCTTTTGAGTACCTTGATTCTGATATGGATGAGACAGCAATCAGTTCAGCAGCCAAACTCCAGATGCAGTCTTGTTTCTGACTCTGAATAGCTCCAATAAATACATATTCTGCTGTTTTACTCGTATTGAATTTCCTCCGCTTTCTGTGCTATCTACACACAGCAGTGAAATCACTCTTCCTTTTGTATTTTCTACACCCGGCTCTCATGGCTGTTTCCATGAATGCTGAGGGATTTTCCCCTCAACTTTCCCAGCGTGCAGTTCTCTGGGCAGTGGTCAGTTCTCTGGGCAGTGGTCAGTTCTCTGGGCAGTGTGCAGTTCTCTGGTCAGTTCTCTGGGCAGTGTGCAGTTCTCTGGGCAGTGGTCAGTTCTCTGGGCGGTGTGCAGTTCTCTGGGCAGTGGTCAGTTCTCTGGGCAGTGGTCAGTTCTCTGGGCAGTTCTCTGGGCAGTGTGCAGTTCTCTGGGCAGTGTGCAGTTCTCTGGGCAGTGTGCAGTTCTCTGGGCAGTGGTCAGTTCTCTGGGCAGTTCTCTGGGCAGTGTGCAGTTCTCTGGGCAGTGGTCAGTTCTCTGGGCAGTGTGCAGTTCTCTGGGCAGTGTGCAGTTCTCTGGGCAGTGGTCAGTTCTCTGGGCGGTGTGCAGTTCTCTGGGCAGTGGTCAGTTCTCTGGGCAGTGTGCCCTTTCTAAACCTCTGCCACCATCTTAGATTTCCATTGTTTTTGTGCAGCTATTGCACCACAATTTGTTTCTTTTGTTCCAGTATTACAGCACCTAGTCAGTGGTTGATGTTCCCCAACTTAATTTTGTCTGCATGTGGTTGGTTTCTGGGTCATGTGGCTGAAGGAGGTAGGACAGATGAATTGTTGAGGCAGCGGTTATAAGATCCACTCTAGGTTTGCCTTCTCTAAGAACGATGCGTGTGGTATCACATTCAAATTCGAGTTTAATAAAGAACTTCAGCAGACAGGTGACTTCTGCTGCCTCCTGAAAGGGACAGTCTTAATCTCAGGCGTGTGCACACACTGACCAAAAGCCAACTCAGGTAGCTGTCTCTCCAACGGACTACAGCTGGCGTAGACCTCAAACTTTTTCCCGCTAGTCCTGAAGCACAAACTCACTCGCTCAAAAGCATCAGAGCCACTGCATCTGACTGCTTGCCTCATGAGTTCCTTAGGGATGCCAGTGAAAGTATTTGTTCTGTTTCTCTCATTGTTTCTCTCCTCTTGCTGCCGAATACAACAAACCATCAGCAATGCCTTCTCACCAGGGTTGGCCGATCTGGTGCATCCCCAACCACCAACTATGATAACTAATGCTGGTTGGCCGATCTGGTGCATCCCCACCGCCCAACTATGATAACTAATGCTGGTTGGCCGATCTGGTGCATCCTCACCCCCCAACTATGATAACTAATGCTGGTTGGCCGATCTGGTGCATCCCCACCCCCCAACTATGATAACTAATGCTGGTTGGCCGATCTGGTGCATCCCCACCCTCCAACTATGATAACTAATGCTGGTTGGCCTGCTCACTAACAACTGTTCCCAGTCTTCTGACACCATGTATATTGCTCTGCTGTGAACATCGAAGTTTCAATAGGCAGTGGTGACTTCTGTAGCTGATTTCACTCATTCTCCTCACACTGTTTCTTGATAACCCGATATGCTTAGCGCCACCTAGTGGCCTGACATGCTTCCACTACAACAGCTGAGCAGAGTGGCAGCGAAGAAGACAGCGTGGCCACTGCGAAGATCAGGGCTCTGAGTGATAGTGAAGTGCAGGCCCAGCGACCTGTGATGAATGAGGCTTTTGAGAAAAAAATACACTCCAAGCCACATTTCGAGATGGATGGCTTAAGAAGGAAACCTTGTGACCAGACATATCCATGGTACTGTGTTGCTGGTGACATTACATTATACTTTCCCATAGAATACAGACAGTAGAAAACCACAGAGACAGAGAGAGAAATAAATCAATGAAGGTCGCGGAAGGATGACCTACGTGTTCCACTGCAGCTGATGGGCTGAATGAACAATCCTGCGCCGTGCTGCCTGCATGACTAAAGATCATCGGATCGGGTTTCCATACAGAACTACAGCAATAATGTAGGCTTGCGTGACTTTTACCACAAAAAGCTCACTGGCTGATGTCCAGCTGTTGAGTTAACGTACAGTGAAACGCTAGCCGTGCATTGGATTACAGTTACACAGGTAAACAATGACACAATGCTAAGGGAAAAAAGTTGAAATGCAAAAATAAATAAATAAATGTGGGCGAGGATTTAATTAAGTTGTGGCTTTAATAGTCTTTTAGAATCTCCGAAAGTCTGTGTGGGCTGAAGTACATTATTATTCCCTCTAAAGACATAATTGTTTTCCTGCTCCACCAAGAACTCTTTACACATCATTCTGTAAATCTCTGCCTTTGTTCTAATGAGCACTTTAGAAAATAAAAACAGAAGATCTAAACCTTAAAGAAACGCATTAAAATGCTTTTAAAAACTCTAAAATGTTACCAATTTTGATTCCAGTAAATTCTTTCCTTTTCCCTAACAATAGAAAAAAAGTTTGTGTGCTTGACCTTTCACATTTAAAATATACCAGTTATGCTAAAGTCAGATTCTACAATTTATATATTTTTATATTTATAAAGTAAATATAGATATTTATGCATTTTCTGGGAATAATAGAACAATGTGTTTGGTTCATCTCCATAGTTACCTATTTGAGATTTAATGAATAAATATAGTATATAGTAAAATTTTAAACATTATATTAAACCATAAAATGATACACTACTACAGCCTCCTTGGCTCCAGGGGTCATATCTGTGAACCAGCAGAACTGGCCTGCGTAAAATGAACCACATTAATCTTACATAGAGGCTGCGACCTGAAATAGCTGTAGAAATGACTGATACGACCTGAGACACCCTAAAAGCTCTGAAACGGCACCATTTTTCTTAATTCTACAAAGCACCTTGTTTTATACTTGAGAGATCTATTTGGATGCAGTTTTCCTTAGAGGCTTTTTTTTGCTTACCCACATTAAAACAACAACAACAACAGATCAGCACGTTCAGTGCAAAGCACAGAGGTTGAGAGCAAAGACAAACATGTCCTCTGGGTGGAGTATGGATGGGGCTCTGCAAGAGAAGACTCACCCCTGGTTTTGAATGGAACAAGAGCTAAATGGGAGCCTCAGTCCATCACTTTCAGATGCAGACTTTCAGAAGTGTCATGTTTAAACATTTCAGGCTCATTGGTGGAAACTCCCCTTCACTGCCATAGGCAACTGGAGAGAAACCACACCAGGAAGTGCTTCATACTAAGAGCCCATTACAAAATCACTTGAAATAAATAATCAGGTGTGTCACTCTATTCTATAAGGTAACCTTAATATTTCATGGTTAATGAACAGTTGGTTGTAACATAAACACCTAAAGCACTGAATTAAATCTTAGTTTTTTTAGTTCTGCTGGATATGTACTGAATTTTATATCTCTTTGTTACTATTAAGCAGTACATTGATTGAACTAAAGCTACTAATGACTTAGAAGAATGTCTAAACTGAATAATTGAATATGTGAATTTTTACATGCTAACAAAGGTCTGTGGTCTCTGAGCTGTGGCTCTTGGGTTTTTTTACAGTTTCTCTGAGCAACGCACAGTCTGACCTTGGGGTGGATTTACTGACGTCCACTTCAGGGAAGATTGGTGACTGTTTTCCAACTGTGAATAATCTTCGTCAATGTAGATGGACTTCAAATTGTTTGGAAACAGCCTTATAACCTTTGACAGCGTCACTCCCTCTCTGGTATTGTGTTAACACATCTGAATGCTCCAGTCCAGCAAACCGCACAAACTTCTGCTTTTATAGAGCTTTTCACACTCACAGATGATCAGTTAATCAAGAGCATTTGATTCGCAGCATCTGGCACCTCCTAATTCCTATGGAAGCAGTAAGCAGGTACTTAACTTCTTAAAAACTACTTTTGGCCTAGTTTTTGTCAAATAAATAAAGTATAATTTGTCATATGTTGTTCATCTGAGGTTGTATTTATCTCATTAAAACCTGCTAAGCACCAGATGTCTTTTTAAATTACATCCTGATATGTAAAACCATAAAGTTTAAAAAGGGTGTTCTTTGACTGTAAGTCAAAATGATGAATGTGAATGTGAATTAAATAAATCCAGCAATGTGAACGTAATTAAACTCAGGCTAGTTTGTTCCTGCTTTTGCTACCCTGACCTTCAGTTCCATTCTGATGAAGGACACGTTCCCCAACTCAACAAAGAGCAGTGCTCCACCTCTCCATCACTGTGAATGAAACATCACAGGGTGGCTGACAGCTGACCGTCCAAACCACCACCACTTCCACAACCGTTCAGTTCTTCAGACTGCAGGACATGTCATTAGGCTTAACGCATGAACAGTAGCCTGAGTATTTCCGTCAGCCTGAAAACAAACAATCAACCAAACAAATAAGTTAAGATTGTTGGAGCACACATAACAAAAAAGCTGATAAAGTACAACGTCATAAGACTCTGAGCATCAGATTTAGTATACTGCAAATTACAAGTAAATCAGATCACTACTATCTCTACATCCACAGTCATTTTCTCTAGAAATAATGCAGATAAATGGGTCGGGCAAACAAAAGCCGTGGTGAGCAAAACCCTAATGGTTCTCCATACCAGGATGAGTCTCAAATGAACATTTTCCAGTTTGGGGGTTTATAAGCAACTGTTGTACTCAGTGTGGCTGAGTCCAGTTAAACTGGGCTAATCATAGACCTGCTTGTCCTCTGATTAAGAATGAATCATAATCATAGACCTGCTTGTCCTCTGATTAAGAATGAATCATAGTCATAGACCTGCTTGTCCTCTGATTAAGAATGAATCATAATCATAGACCTGCTTGTCCTCTGATTAAGAATGAATGCTGTGAACTTTGAAGTGGTCAAATAAAACTACCCTTTAATAGAGACTGGGAAACAGCTTATCTAAATAGCATACTAATAACCCTGCTTTCTTAGACGGTTCAGAGCCAAAAGACCCTCTTTTTTAGGAGGGAAGGATGGAGTCAGAAAGAGTGATAAGCCTCTGTCCTGATGCTTTGAGGGGGAAACATTCATTTACATCAGAAATGTGAACCCGAGAAGGGAGAAAATATCAAAGGTAAATGCAGTTCAATTGAAGTTTTTTTTTTTTTTTTTCCCCACAGCACTATCAAACAGTGCTGTGCACATAGAACTGGCTCCCAGACATGGTCAATTCAGACATACTGAGACCAGCATCATACCGCCCAGCGCTGCTCTCATCTGAGCTGAAAATGACGTGCGTCGCAGATTGAATGGACGCTGGAGAGCACAAGAACGTTTACACTGAGGTGTGGTGGTGCGCCGTGAAATAGTGAAAGGAACAACAGCTTTACGGTCACAATGTTCGCCAACTTTCTTTGTCACTGTACGTCATACACCACAGTTGCAGCATGTTTATTGGCCCAGTTACGGTTTGTCAAGTTTTACAGTTAATATTAGCACTAGAGTACCGTTATTTTCCCTCATCTTTGAGTATAAATATCAGCCTTTAGGATCTGAGACTGGCGTTATAGACTTAGGCTGTAATGTTCATATTCTGTAGTCATCACACAGCACATAATTGCTTAATTTCCTCCGATTTGTCAATACACCAGCATTCTAAGTGCTTGGGCTGACAATGTGTAGAAGATAACAGAGGAGGGAAGGAGTTAGACACTATTAGCCTGCAGAGGAAAATTGCACCGTGGGGTACAGGAGAAGCTCATCCATCAGCTTAAGCTTTTAATCGCAAAATTAAATTTTGCCTTCTAGGTCACAGCGATTTATAGTTAAGGATATATTTTTTTGGTTTCCTTTGAAGATTAATTGGGGATGATTTTTTTTTTTGATGGTTTTGAATTTAACTTGTATATCGTTATGTGCGCATGGATTAGAAGGGCACAGTGAGTGGACGATTTCCACTGTGATGTTTCTGCTCAGCAGTCTCAGTAGTCTCAGCATGTCAGGGTTGCTCTTTGAAGATGACAACACATTTATGGAAAAAAAACACCAGATCCCCTGAATACTGCAGTGCTCTTCTCGTTTCAGTGTCCACATGTCTGAAATGGAGCTGCTGGTTAAGCTGTGTGAGCATCTATGTGTGACATCTATGTGATATATGAATGTTTAATGAGAACATGTGCTCTTCAAAAGGGATCCTGGATTTTCCTGTGTGGACTTTAACTACAAACATAAGTGATCAATTGTGTAGGACTACTGACCAAAATAAACACAAAATAACTGAAGTCATTTTTGAAGCCAAGTTTCCACTTGAGCTCCTTCACTGACTTGAAGTAAGCAGAGTGAATGTGTTTATTTATATGTGTTTAGTTATTATTGTTTTATTAGTAAACAGACGAAATGTGTTTATTTCTCTGACAAAAATACTTTAGCCTATTATAATGTTACAGCCAGCAGCAAAAATATAAACTTTCGCACCAATTAGTGAAAATCATGAAGGCGATTCCTCTTCAGCACACACACACACACACACACACACACACATATATATATATATATATATATAATACACCATCTCCTGTCCTGATATCCGAAGTGTGCAGAGGAATACACCATCTCTTGTTAACATCCTTTTTTTTAGACAAAATCTCATTACTTGAAAATCTGAGGTAATAATCCTACACATTGAAGGTGGAGTGTTGCATGTTTGTTGAAGTCCCAGAGAACGATTAGGCATCGACTAAATTGCAGTGCTGAATCACAAATGGAGACTCAGTGTAGGTTTAGAGTTTATCAGCTTACAACCAGCCTGTAAGTTGAACAGTCCTCCGAATCAGCGTTAGCCTGTGCTTCACCATGCCCATTTCTCCATTCTTTCCTGGAGATAGATACTGAATTCAGAATGAAATATGGATCATTAAATTCCCTTACACTTCCTAACAAGACATCTCCTCAGCACGGATCATTCTTCTTCTCACTGGAGCCAAGTGATGAACCTCACAGCAATCGATAGTCAGGTTTACCTGAGTTAGTATATGTGATCTACGGTCTGATAAGGAACGTCTCGTTAAAGCTCCCTGGGTGCAGCGTTGCTGCTGATGAGTGTTGTCAGGGAATGCTGGGACAAACTGAGCAGTGTTTAATTGAGGCTGTAAATCAGGTGGTCGGCACGCAGTGAGCTAGCGTGAGCTAGCGTGGCAGATTTTCAGAGCCTTATAAAGAGGCACAGCCTCGCCATGTTGAGCTTAATCAGTTCAAAATTGTTTGGTAGTCAGAGAGGAGCAGATGCAGTTTTGTGGTAGGCTCTGCAATAAAGGTGGAAGCTATAAACTCAGTTAATGCTCACCCCTTGCAATGTAGGATGTCATCAAACAACATGTCAAAGGTCACAGAGAGATAAATATTCAAACATAAACATATAAACAAGAGCCAACGCACTGGAGTTATTTTAATCAGTGTGATGAACGACAAACAAACTGCTGCAAATAAAACATAATGAAGCTAAATTCTCTTAAACTCAAATGAAAGAAAAAAAGGGGGGAAAGAAGATAATTTAAAGCTACTTTATGACTTTTGAACAACAAACTGGTGACCTGGGGAAGTAATTTGCTATTATAACAAAAAGAAAACACCAAAAAAATCTTGTAAAGGATCTGCTTCAGCAACCAAGCAGAATATAATATACCTAAAGGCAGTTAGATTCACTCTCACCTGCTAAATACATAAATTAATGAGCAGAAGAGAGGACTTTATAATTTTATAATACAATCACAAATTCCCTTCTGTTCATGGGAAGAAGTTTGTAGATCACTGATGCCATTCTGCTTGTCCTAACACTGCTATAGACTCTTATTATGAAAGTGATGAAAGTTACTGTGGTTCCTGTGTGGTGATGTGCAGATGCAGTTCTGAGAGGTAAAGGCGCACTAGCAGAATCGTTTGACTCCTTGACTACTGGATTGGAAACAAGGGAAGCTGTTCTGCTGCAAGGACCCTATGCGACCCTTCTTGCTTCTAAGACTCAGACTTTCTCGCTGTGGTGCATGTCGGTTGGTTACTGCGAGAACTTTAGCCGTTGTCTCGCTACTCTGATGACATCAGCGCCTGAAGGGCCGTGACGAATCGGCTCAGGCCGCAGATGAAAGCGCCTCTAATGGTTCACCGTTCGACATGATGTTTGAGAGCACAGTGATTATCTTCTGCGCTGTTCACAGGCACAGTGTTTGCCTCCTCCTCACAGCCTCTGAAAGCCTGGAGTTTTACAATCAAGGCTGTTTGTTTCTCTTGACAATCACTTTGGCCTATTCAGCATCCACCCCCCCTCCCACCACCACCTTCATCACCAAGACCTCATCTCGCTCCATCTATCTGTGTTCCCCACCATATGCTTTCTGCCATCTCCATAGCAACGACCATTTTCTGACGCATTCCCCTTGACGGCAGGTAAATAGACCAAGGCCATGTAGGGAGTGAGCGCGTGGTTCCAGCCTTGCTGTCTAAGGGACACGAGCTCTTGGTTTGGTGCGAGCTCTTGGTTTGGCAAAGAAAACCATGTGCTCTGAGTTTGAAGCTGCTCCTTGTTGTATCTCTCTGCAATCTTCCAGCATCAGGTGGGCTCCTCGCTGATTCTCCACGTAGGTGACAATACTGAGCGCTGTCGACTGTAGGTCACGAAAACAAAAGGAGGACCAGTGGGAAAAAGATGGAGCCTCTTCTCCCGTTTAATGTCTGCATGGGTGACAGGGCAACACAAGCAATATCCTCTTCATAAAGCTGTTATCAGTCTGAACATTTTAACAAAGCCTTACTAAGAAAGATTTGAAAGATACATTTTTATAAGGGTGAGTTTTAACTTCAGTTCTTTAGTGGCCTTGTAATGAAGGGGTCACTAATAATAACTCTTGCCATAAACTCATCAGAAATGCTCTTCCATAAACCCTCTCATAGTTCCTTCAAAATGGAATGTACAATCATGACTAAGTGATCTCCACTGTGACAAGAAACCATAAATTACAAATCACCCATTACTCCTCTCCAGTCCCCACAGGCTCATGCACCACAACGGACACTATTGTGCACTCAGTTTACTGAATGGTTTATTGGCCTTGCTGTAGTTAGAACACACCACAAGATTAGGATCGGAGGAGGCAAAGATGGACTCCACTCGCACCACGTAATACTCAAAAAAACAAACAACACGTTTCAACACAGAACAACGCATGCAGTAAGTTACAGCGTTCCAAAACAAAGAAATACCATCAGTTTGCCTATGAGGACAGTACCATACCCCCCC
>JAOXYF010000449.1:0-11865 GCA_028565775.1 Sternarchorhynchus goeldii | reverse complement strand
TGTGTGTGTGTGTGTGTGTGTGTGTGTATATATATATATATGTGTGTGTGTGTGTGTGTGTGTGTGTGTGTGTGTGTGTGTGTGTGTGTGTATTTGACAGCAGGAATCCTAACTAGCTTGTCCCCTAGATCTGTGTGTCCTGGAGTTGTCTTGTATCTTGTCTGTATGCTGTTTTAAAACCATAAGGGAAACTCTGCAGAGCTTCGTATGAATTCAGAGCACAGAGACCTAACAGCAGCAGAATTACAGATATGGCAAAAAAAACCCCAGACCACCTTATGCTTCCTCAAACCTTCCAAAGTCCACAAACAATAACACTGGTCTTAACAGATTAAAACTCCCAGAGTTATTCCCTTTGATAAATACACCATTTTGATTCAGAATACTGGATTCTGTTGTGGGTATAATGTGGAGTGAATTTAGTAACAGATAGTTATTACAAGTTCCGGATATTTTTCTGGTGCACGTCCATGCAAGCATGTTGGTTATTATTAGACATCTTAGACATCTTAACATAGTCAAACGTGTAAACAAATGTGCCTCCGTCATCGACAAAATCAAAGTCTGGTGCTTTGGGTGGTCAGTTCATTATCTATTTATCTGTTGACAGCTGAACTCACACTTGCATTGTAAAATCAATCTCCAGAATCTCTGAGACAACACTGATTGCACAAAGGTGTATGTATTTGCGTACGTCCTCACAGCTGTTGAACTGGACAACATGCTTCTGGGTAGAGAATCCTGGGCAGAGGAAGACTCATCATATGACTCCATGAGTCTATGTGAGATTATATGATATTATCATGTGGCTCCATGAGACTATAAGATTATAAGATGAGAGTTGAGATAGGGATATAAGATATAAACGTCTGTTACTGAAAACTAAATTCCAGATGTTATATAACGCAGCCCCTCTTCTAGAAGAGACTCTAATCACAGAAGGCCTTGGAGAAGGATACCAAACCTGACCCAGGGTCAGCCATGTTGCCGTCCTGCTGCACCTTATTATCCAAAACACAAATACTGACTGAGAAGAAGCTCCAAGCAGTGGTGAGGCTCCAGGTATATCTTTCAATTTATGAAGTAAAAGAGAGAGCAGAGGAAGAGAGAGCAGAGAGAGAGAGCAGAGAGAGAGTAGAGACAGAAAGCAGTGGGCAAGAGAATAGGTAGAGAGAGAGCAGAGAGAGAGAGTAGAGAGAGAAAGCAGTGGGCG
Source organism: Sternarchorhynchus goeldii (assembly GCA_028565775.1). NCBI lineage: Eukaryota > Metazoa > Chordata > Actinopteri > Gymnotiformes > Apteronotidae > Sternarchorhynchus > Sternarchorhynchus goeldii. Next base: position 10,652 of record JAOXYF010000449.1, on the reverse strand, counting down.
AGAGAGTAGGTAGAGAGAGAGCAGAGAGAGAGTAGAGAGAGCAGAGGGAGAGAGAGAGAGTAGAGAGAGCAGAGGGAGAGAGAAAGAGGAGAGAGAGCAGAGGGAGGGAGAGATGAGAGTGAATGGCTCTGTATCTGTTCCCAGAGCGTTACATCTTTACCCAGCAGTACAGCAGTTCTGGAATACTATATACTAATGTAAACTCAGTGTAGATGGTGTAGATTCAGTGTAGACACACACGTGTACATACACACACACACATAGACATATACACGCACATACATCCGAACATACATACAGCACATCCACATACAGATAAACACACACACATGTGCACACACATGCACATATGCACACCCAGACATTTTGCACATCAAAAGATTAAAGCTCTTTATACAGTCATTATACAGTCTGGGTGGATGGATTTGCAGTGGTGACCAGCAAAGAGGATTTAGTTTAAGACAGAGATGTCCAGGCACTTTATTTACTCATAAAAGGTTTTTCTGGCTGTTGAATGCATTAGGGCTATAAAATGTGGTGCATTTTCCTTTCAGATCAAGTCTGGTGAAGTCTGCTTAAATGAAGTTTGTTTTTGTCTGAAAATTCCATCTGAATCATTCTAGCACAGTCATATAAATGATTATTTCGGGTCCTGGGAATGTGCGTGTGTGTGCGTGTGTGTGCGTTTGTGTGCGTTTGTGTGTTACTACTATTTTGGCACATAGGTGTTTTGCTGTTGTTCATCTCTCAAAATTGAAGTGCATTATTTCGTATTTTGCATACGGTTATGCTGGCAAAGCTTTAGTAGCCTAGATCTATACTATACTAATGCATCGGCCATCTTGTTTACTGTGACATGGATTATTGATTGAATAGCATGTGTGCTGTACTGTTGTGTGTGTGTGTGGGGTCTGGAATAACGTTCTGCATGTTCTCCACTTTCATTTGGCTTGTCAGGTTTTTGTTGTAGTTGTTTTGTTTGTTTGTTTGTTATTGTTTTGTTTTTGTTTTGAAACACACCTGATTCAGCGCATCAAACAACTACAAGGCTTAGCGGGCGTGTCTGAGCAGAGCAGTCATCAAATTCTGCTGGACTCCGGTTGTCCACGACAGGATTCTGACACCCCTGTTCTGAAGCCAACGGTGAATGTTTTTTTTTTTTTATTGTTTATTACAGAATATTCATGTTTTTACGAATGTTGTAGTTTGTTGGAGAATGCTGGTGCTTGTTTTATGAGATTAGAACGCTGTTCATTTCACAGTACAGAATCATTCAGGGAGTGTTGAGTGTTTTTGATTTGCTGGAATATTGGAAGGGTGTTATAGATGTGCTGGTGTGATTTAGGGAGTCTTGGTTTTCCAGGATCACTTTAGAGTCTCAGCTACATCGTGATTCACTTGGCTCCATGATGTCAGTTCTAATATGGGAACTTTATCTACTTAAAAAAATCTCTCTCTCATGCAGTGTTTTTTTTTTTTTACTCTTTTAATATTAGCATTGGTATGTGGTTGACCCTTAGTGTTATATAATGCATGCACACACACACACACACACACACACACACACCAACAGAGTAATGCTGGCAAGGAAACAAAAGACGCTTGCTAGGCCTTGATGATTAGGCTATGTGAGTCTGCACAAGACACCAGTTGGTTGTGTGCATTGTGTTTATGGGTTTATTCTGAGTGTTTGTTTTGGGTGGTCAGGAGTTGTGTGATTTGCCCAATTTGATTGTTCCAATTAGCCTGTTTGAACTATGCTGAAACCTCGTGAGCATTTGGATGGTTCCCTGTCCAGGTTTCCACTCTGAGAACTATCTCTTATATGTACTTTTTGACAGGGTGACTGCACCTCTTGAATTAATTTTTTACATTTCCAACAAAATTTGCCCAACTCTTCAACTGTAAGGGAGTTAGGAAGTCTGTGGTAAAACTCTGAGCAGTTCGTCAAAACTGTGGAGATGTTCTGCAGTGAGACACTGGGTGCTGATGGTATTATAGTGTCCCCGCTTCCTGCCCTGGAGGGACACACCACTGCTTAGGTTGGGCCAGGAGCAGGGAACACTCTGATTAGAGCAGTGACATGCACACACTGCATGCTGGGACTCTACTCTGTGTGTGTGTGTGTGTGTGTGTGTGTGTGTGTGTGTGTGTGTGTGTGTGTGTGTGTGTGTGTGTGTGTGGGGAGGGTGTTGCTGTGGCCTCCAGCCAGGCCATGTGCACAGCTGCTGCATTATAACACTACATGTGCAAGCAAACTCCTCTCTCTCTCTATCTGTTCCTTTATGTCTCTCTCTCCCTCTCACTTTCTCTCCCTAGATGATTCTTTCAACATTCTGTAAATGTGAATGTAGATCCCAAGTGCTATCATCAAGCATCACTCACCTGAAGTGCTTACCAGCTTAAGTGTTTGGCATTATACATACCTTGTTATCACAGACTAGGTGAAGAAAATGCCTAAAGTAATTTAAACTATTCGAACTGTTAATTATCGTATCTTGTGTAGTGTTTAATCTCAGCATCTTTGCTAAGTAATCGCAGTGGTATGCTAGAATCAGTCCTAGACTACCGTGCTCTTCTGTGGTCTGCTGGTCTGAACTTAGCACAAACGTACCCGAGCACTATGGTCGAACTGAAGCTGTGCCATGTGCTGCATGTCTGGACTTGGGTGGAACGAAGGATTGGGCTGTAGGGGTCACTCTCTCTCTTTTGCTGTCATATCGCTGGGATCTTCTTTAAAATAATTTGTACATCCATTTTAGCTGGGAGGGTTCGTTAACAACACAGGAGGAGGGCAATGCAGTATATTGGGCTGAAATCACATTCTAATACCTCTAATAAACAGAATCCCTGACCATTACATTTCTGCTGCCCTATTGAGCTGCCTTGGTTTTGGGTAATGAGTATGATAGCATATCTTTTCCTGCCATATCGAGATGCTTGCCAGTGCTTTAGCTGATGGGGTTGTAGCATAAAGCTTTCTGTGCCCTAGCAGGAGAGCATGCAGCCTTTCAAATGGGTAAACAATGGTGAAGAACCAAATTATTGATGGGACCCAATTAGGCAAAACTTAAATAAACATGCAGAATGTCTAAAAATCGAGGAAATAAGTAAATAAGGTAAGTTCAAGTTCAAGAATTGAACCCTTAGCCATAGGGGGGTGTAACACCAAGGTACAGTGTTTATTTGTCAGTTAAATGTGTCCCAAAGTCTCATTTGAAATAGTAGAACATATGGTCTTTTTTTTAAAACAAACGGATTGTTTTTTCCATTGTAGGACCTTTAGTGCAGGTGGCTGTCAGACAGATGCATCTCTGCATGAAGAGTCTTTCCTTGTGCTGTTCTGCAGAAAGAGGTGTGTTTTAATGCCACGGTTCAAATCTCCTGGCCTGCCCACAGGGAAGGCCCATGCCGTGTGTGAGTGTGTGCATTTGTGTGTGTGTGTGTGTGTGTGTGTGTGCAGTGTGTGCAGGCTTCTCAGGTTGTTTGAAGGCCCCATCTGCTGTGTGTCTTCCCTCTGGCACAATGTTAGGAAAAGCAGAAGAGACGTGGCAGTTCCACATTCTGTCCTGAGAGGAGTTGCTTTTTCTTCTCTTTTTAAAAACTACTTTACATTATTTTGTTCCTCATGTGGATGAGGCTGAACTTTTGTTTCTTGCCTTGCAATATTACCAGCGCAATATTTTTCCTATTAGGACATTTCCATAACAATAGCACACAAATGTACAGCCAATCGGAGCCAATCTCACTGAAATAAAGTAGTCGGGACACAGTGGGGGACCAGAACGACTCCATCACTATTTGAAAAGGCTTAAGAAGCATTACTATGTCTGAACATATTTTAACAACCTTTGCTAGCAGAAGACTAGCCTTGCTTCCAACTGGCTCAAGTTCTACAGAGATGTCTGGATCCACTAAAGTGTGGCTGTGAACTGAATATATCAAATAGAATGACATAAGGAATTCACCATGAATTCTTCTGCAGTGAGATTCTCTCATCTCTTCTGGCCATGCTAGTTCTTTAAACCATTATAGAACATTTACTTTTACACCCTGCCAATAGTTCATTTCTCCCTACTCATATAAGAACGTCTACTCATCTTGTTTTGCAGTCTGTTTTAACTTCTAAAAGAGTAACTTTATTCATGCATTGTACATGCCTTTCAGGAGTGAACACTCCTCTGTTCATGTTTTTGAGGAGTGAACCCTTCACTGTTCATGTCTTTGAGGAGTGAAGCCTCCACTGTTCATGTTTTTGAGGAGTGAACCCTCCACTGTTCATGTTTTTGAGGAGTGAACCCTCCACTGTTCATGTCTTTGAGGAGTGAAACCTCCACTGTTCATGTTTTTGAGGAGTGAAACCTCCACTGTTCATGTTTTTGAGGAGTGGCTCTTAGGCACATTCAGGAGGAATACTGTACAAGGAACAGAAAGGAACAGCAATGATATGTCTTTTGATTGAATAAAACCCACTAAATGGACTCTGCCTACCTTGTTCTGTACAGATTTGATTACCTTGCCCAACAATGTTTGTATCCTGAAAAAAAAAACAGCTCAAGCAGTGGAGAAAAATAAGAGGAGCCTTAACAAATTCAGTAAAAATGGGCGAAACTAGAAAGGCTTTGCCTCATTAAATATGAGAGGAAGTCTTAGAGCAGTGCTTTCGGTCTAAGTGGCTCCAGGTTCAACCAAAAATCCATGGTACAGAGCTGAGGTTGATCCTGGGTGGTGTTCTGTGGTTTTCTGAGGACAAGGTTGGGGATGTAATCTCAGGTTTATATGGCGGTGCCTAAAATAACAACTTTGTTTTCTGTTGTTCCTCTGCTGTGGGTCTCCCTCATCTTGTGATGATTGCTACCCTGTGAATACGAAGACTAGCACATGCTTCTTCTGAAATGTGTGATTCCAATCAGCTGCATCTTTATGAGGCGTTGGCTACACAACATGCACGGAAGGCAGTGCTAATAACTCTGGAACTTGGAACTGTAACAGAAGGGTTGCTTAACCACGTATGACCTCTACAGGTGACCCGACGACCTCTACCATTCCTCATCGAACGCCATAACAGTGGCTACAAACTTTCCCAAATTCCTAGGCAGTTTTTAGAGAATTGGCTAAATTGATTTAATAAATACTACAAAGATCTCGACACCAGTGCTCTCCCAATCTGCACCTTGTATTTTAGTCTTGAATGTTGGTTTTCTGCCAGCATCCTTGATACACATGTGAAGGTATCACCCATTTATCCATCTGTAGCCTCCATTCCCAGGCAGCTGAGTCATCCGGCAACACATAGTGACACACCCATGGGATATATTTCAAATACAATCCAATCATTTTCTGCTCAGGAATGAAAATCACAGACACGACTTTAGCTGGAGTTTTTTCCTAGTAACCAGTTGTTAAGCTCTGCCCTCTCAGCGTGAAAATGTGCTAGATCCAGATGTCGTAAGAGAACTCATGACAGTCGGGCTTAAGAGATTATGTAGTCAGTGACTGTCATATTGCATGTGGTAGATACTTTTGTTTAAATGTTTCTGGTGAATTTCTGGGGTGTGTGTGTGTGGGGGGGGGGGGGGGTTGTACAGGTCCTAACAGAGTCTTAATTCTGTGTTGCAAATATGCAGGGACCCAGTCTACTTGTCCCCTAGGACTGTGTTGGTAAACATTGCCCTTAAAGGCCTTGTTGGAAACCCTCACTGAAGCAGCTCTATGCACTTATGACACCTTAAAGCATGGATAGAGAGAGAGAGAGAGAGAGAGAGAGACAGACAGACAGACAGAAGGAGAGGGGGAGAGAGAGAGAGAGAGAGAGTGTGTGTATGTGTGTGTCGTGTGTGTGTGTGTGTGTGTGTGTGTGTGTGTGTGTGTGTGTGTGAATTTGCACTTCAATGTCAAGTGATCTTATTATGTGTTATAATTAAAGACTCAAAGCCACAGCAGGCTCTCTGCTTATGGTTTATTTCTTGTCAGCCCCTGAACTGTATGCCTTGATAAGATCTGGTTGAATTCTGGTAGTTTACACATGGACCTTATTAAATATTTGAGACGTATACATGCGTCTCAGAAATATGTCAACCAACGTTGTTTTATTACAAAGTCAGACATTAATCCTCAGTATCATATCAGTTCGTGCGTAATAAAACGGGACAGTGCCTCACTCACCACACGCTCCGTGCCTATTCTTCAGTCATATGCTATTGGTTAGCACTGCTCTGGTGCTCGGTATAATTAGTCGAGGAGGCAGTGGCAGAGGGAGGCGATTATCGCCACGCGCAGATGGACAGGTCCGGGCACTGGCAGTATCCGCGCGGGCAGCGCCTAGCGATCATGGAGTACATACATTTCTCTGAATGTTTGCCTCACTAATCGATAACGGCAGCAGTGCGCTTCGTTCATTGCGTAAAAAGCTCTGATATTTTCTTTTGTGAGCGTCGCTCGCTTTCTTCACCCACCTCTGTGGGTGTGAAGCAGCGGAACAGCGACACTTCATCACTTCGGGACTGAGTTGTGTTGATTCGCGGCGTCCGGAGCATCAGACGCGCATGATTTAATACTTTAAAATACAAGATTTGTGTTCTCCTGAACCATTTAGATTGCTCTAAGGAAAAGATGATTTTCGCAGACATGAACACGGGAACAAACTCCCCGAAGGTGCACCCACCGAACGGGACAAGATTTTACACATATCAGGCAAGTGTCTCTTTTTCCCCCCCCACATGTAAGATGATGGACTGCTTGTAACATTCAGTTCAATGGAAACGGAACTGTCTTACGAATTTGAATAGACAAATATAAGTAAATACAGGTATTGCACTTTCCCGTCAAAATAGACATATCGCAATATCGTATGATTTCTGATCATGAGCAAACCTTACGCATTAACCCTCCATATTTATGTCACTCATAATCCTGTTCCTGATCGTAACACGTCATGACATTTTAGAAAGTCTTGGCTGATAGTTAACATTTTAGCGGTGGTGTGAGTAAGGTTGCCCAGTCTCTGAAAATGTCGCGTTGCTGCGCTGACACTGCGTGTTTAGAGTTTGATATTAGTTTTTTATGTAACACAGTTGACTGGTAAGCTTGTGAGTCACAATGCCATCCGACTCTTTTACGACTACGACGTGTGACCCTGCTCCTATTTTCCGGACGGTTAAACCACAAATAAAGCCGTAAAGACGCAAACCGCAAAATACATTCCTGCAGGCAAATACACACGGACCTGAGTTTATAAATACAGCGAGCATGGAGCTAAACGAATTGGCTGATTCTGGCTTGTTTGTTGATAAAGGTATCCGGTTGTTTGTTGTTGTTTAATACATGGTACACTTCGTGACTCCTGTAATGCGTAGCGCACCTTTAAAAATCCATACGCAATTATTCGGTACGTGCGATGGTCTTACTAGACCTCCCCACGCTCCTCTCATTGTATCCATGACGTTCTCAGAGGTCACGGAAAGCTCGCGGACTATTTAATTTAGCCAGATACAGTGGTCCTATCGATTTTGTTCTTGTGCACAGTACACCAACGTACGCAGCTCCACTGTTAACGCTTGCACTGGAATGAAGCTAGTGTTGTAGCTGAGGTTCCGCTGCAGATTTCGGCTTGGGTTGCCAGGTGCTTCCATAGATTTAGGGTCTGGTTGCCAGATTCAGCCACCTGTCCTGGCAGGTGTACCCATGTTTCTTGATTTTGTCTGGATGGGATGCTTGGCTGAATCTTAAACATTGTTTTGCTGTCTTTGAGGGCAGACATACAATCTGTGGTACTTCTCATAGTCTCTGAGGGTTCATCTGGCTTTAGTGATGGCCTGTATGCAGCTTTAGTTCAGTATTTGGTTTTGCTGTCTTGAGGAAAACTGGTATGCTTGTGCATCATTTTGAAATGTTTTTACAGTATAAAATATGAGAATATTATGTCGCCTTATGAAACAATAAAGAATATTCTCAATATAAGGAAATTGTTGTTTCAACTTAAGGTCATTGAATTTAATATAGTATCTATAACACCAAATTTAGTTAATTTACTATTTGAAGCTCAGTATACTCAAAATGTTAGGACAGCTGGGATACTTGTTTTAAAGTTTAAACAAACTTTTTTTGATAAAGGTATTCTGCACTCCATTCTGGATGGAGATTCTACAATCTCCATCCATGATGCTTCAGAAATACATCCAAAATCTAACATTTGTGTGTATTTGTGTTTGTGTATGTGTTTGTGTGTATATGTCTGTGTATATGTGTGTATATGTCTGTACTAATGCCACTATGAGGTAGGAGGTTCTTATTTTCTGCCTGAAATCACATTTACAGATTCTCCAGACGATGGTCTTGCACTCTGGTACATACATCCATGTTCTTCTCAACACATGGACACACACTGAGTTACATATATTCTTGATGGCTTGTATTTTGCTAGTATACTCCAAATAATGAAATGTCAATCATTAGGATTCAATCAATAGCATTTAAATGTCAACTTATTGCTTTAGTCTTTGGCTGTTTTGGACTCACACACAGACTTGAGGTGTATGTTGGACTCTGTATTGGATGATTGAATAAGGGAAAGGCCAAACAGTTGGCAAAATACTATTTCATCTCAGCAGTCTTTCACTATCCTTGAAATGTAACGTCTGCAATGAACTAAGGAACTTTATAGCATCATGAACATATTCAGAAAAATAGTTTCCTGTTGATATTTTTTATTGAATGTGGAGTCAAATTGTAACTGTGTGTGTGTGTGTGTGTGTGTGTAGAAGCTCTTTTCTGCTCATCACATCAGTGTGGTGTTCACAGCACAGTCCCCAGCTTTTAGCCACAGCACCAGCAACCCGAAACGATCCGGAACAATCCGCATCTCCAACACGTGCCAGCTCTGGAAACTCATGCTCTCTCCTTCCGCTTCTTCTGGCTGACAGGCATTTTTCAGTTAACCACTAATCTGCCCAAGGCAGGGCAGATGACAAGAAGACTTTCCGGCTCTCCTCGGGCCTGGTGCGGAGGTGACGGGGCTCTCCTGTTCCGTTGGCATCTCTCTCTAGTCTCAGCAAACACGCGTAGAGTCAATATTACAATATTAGAGGTAGAGTAGGACCTTGGGGCTCAGTCACCCTGTGAGCTGTGTGGCTGCCGTCTGGTCTTCTCTGGACCTCACTCTGGGTGTGTATGTGAGTGCATGTGTGTGTGTGTGTGTGTGTGTGTGTGAGTGTGCATCTGCGAACGGGTGTGCACGTGTGCGTGCGTGCGTGTGTTTCATTCTCTAGCCTCATTTGCTTAACAAGGTTGGCAGGCGTCAGGGGAGTAGGTGACTCGGTCCTTAAAGATGATGCATTTCACCACTAACCACTAAGTGCTCGTTCAGTTCAGCCCTTCACCTCTTGGCTGTTGGCACAATCCCTGGCTAATGCTGCATCTACCAGGCTCATTCTAACACTGTGAGCACTGTGTGCATGAACCCTCTTGGTGTTAACTCAACATGGCCTTGTGCAGTATGGCTGGATGTCCCAGATCAGAATTGGGGTCTGTGCACACTTGAATGATTCCACTGTTTGTTCCCTATAACCTAACACAACAAGTACTAACTAATCAATGTGCAACATAACGTTTGAAACAAAAACACAGAACCGTTCAGCACATGAAATTCTCAAATTCTCCCTTTTCCTGTTACTGTTCTGAATAAGCATAATTTCTACCAATTTCTACAAATTTCTTTTACATTTTCACAAGACTTTCTCACATTGACGTGAAAAAGAAGATGACCTCCAAATCCATTGTCCGGTAAAGACGAACCTTTCCCAAACAGCAGAATATGGTCTTAGCTTTGCTGCCTCTCTTTCCAAGCCCAGATCAAAACCCCTCCCACTCCTGGTCCCATAGCCCTCAGAGTGCAGTCCTCTACATGTAATGAGTGTGACCAGTAGAGAACTGCAGAGCCTGCACTGAGCTGTGAGTCTTCACACACGCTCACCACCTCACATTTCAGGAAGATACGTTACTGGCCCCGCCTACCTCTGGCGTTGATCCTTGTTTTGGGGGCGGGGATTTCCCCTGCGACTGTGGGCGGGGATTATGCTGTTCGGCATGATGAGAGGAGGGCGGAAAAGCCTCATCACTCCCCAGAGGCGAAACCTGCCATCATGACCACAAAATTAGGCAACAGTAAAATGAGATAATGCACATTGGCCTTTACGAGGGAGCATTCCAGTCAAATAGGTCTCTTAAATTTGTGGGAAATGTGGTTTACTCCACTGTGACAAGAGCTTACCAGCCAGAAGCCACATGGTGCTGAAGCCTGTTGTTCATATAGTAGTTGAGAACCTGCAGCTCGGAAATGAAAGATTTGTAAGATTGTTTAGCAATTTGAAACTAACCTTAAATAAGTCTGGGTCTGCACTCTAACCCTAGCTGTGCATTTGTGTTCGTGTGTGTGTGTGTGTGTGTGTGTGTGTTTCTTGATTCTGACTTTAGCTGAGTCATAATCAACTTTGTCGTTTCTGCTAACCACAAATGTACTGAGTGAGGAATGAAGCGTAGTTTCTCCATGTCATGGTGCTGGGTTTTTTCCCTCTCTGACGATGGGGGGGGGGGGGGGGGGGGGGGGGGGGGGGGGGGGGGGGGGGGGGGGGGGGGGGGGGGGGGGGGGGGGGGGG
>JAOXYF010000448.1:0-11865 GCA_028565775.1 Sternarchorhynchus goeldii | reverse complement strand
CACACACACACACACACACACACACACACACACACACACACACACACCCTTGACACAATCCAAATAGTTGAGTCATTATGCCATTCAAAACTTCTACCCACTGTAAATCATGCCTTAAGGATACAAATAACAGCATCTACTCCAGATACACAAGCTTCCTGTAATAGCTGATACTGAACAGCACTGTAAAACACACACACACACACACACACACACACACACACACACACACACAGCTTTCAAAGTGTTCAAACTGCAGGGCTCTCACACACACATGGTTCAAACAGCATGGTTGTCATTATTTTGTCATCTCTGTTATTGCTTAACAGAGTTCATCCTGGTTGCGTGTAAAACTATTCGACATCTGAAACATCTCATCATCTGAAACATCTCATCATCCGAAACATCTCATCATCCTTGTCTACTGCTGAACAAGTACGAAGCCACACCATTTTCTCACATAATGGAGTTTTATTAATTTTTTATTATTACTAATTTCAGGGAGATTACATTTCAGAAGATGAACACTAGCAAAAATAAATAAATAAATAAATAAATAAATAAATGCTAGCTTTTTGCAAGCACAATTCTGCAAACAAGCCTTACATTTCACCTATTCTTTGCACCCCACTAAGACAGACATCATCATGGGCGGAGGAGATGAATCTGCACTGCCCACCTGGGCGGATCTCTCCCACCTGCTCCTCCCCTTTTAACTCTTCCTAGTGAGTCAAAGACGTACGCCTTATACCATGCGTTACTTGTGCTCGGTGTCTCTAGGAATACTGCACGTTTGGTGCTCTTCGCCTCCAGTCCTGACCAGTGCTGAAACGTGATGGCAGTAACGTTGTACTGAAGTTTGATGGCAACAGTGCGGTACTGAAGTGTGATGGCAGTAGCATGATACTGAATATCATGGCCGCTGAGGCAAAGCCATTCTAAACAGCAGTTTAACGCAGTAATAAAGATGGCAGCATTCCATGGACACCCAGGTTTAATGTCAATCTGAACTCCAGTCTCAAGTTGAATCGGAGCAGCAAGACCATCTCTGCAGATCACCTGCAAAAGTGAGCCACTGTAAACGTCTCTAATTACATCAACGGAGATCTGTGGTAGGTTTGTTTCTTCCAGATGACTAATCATTACGCTATGTGCCAAAAAACACCATAATGTCTAGAAAGAAAGAAAAAAAAACAAAGTAGAGGGTTCATATCAGCAGTGACTATCTTCACACAGAGCACATGTTTGTTCATTCCTTAGCAATTTACACAGCTTTCTGTTTGGTAGAAACAGTCATACTGTCAACTAATCCCGGTGGTATTCAACAGGAATTCAACAAAAACCTGATAGATGGTCGGAAGCAGGGAAAGCTTCTTCAAAAGGTATTTGGTTCTTTTTTGGAATGTTATCAGTAATAGAGCCTTTCCAAGGACCTGGGTTGTTTCTCATTAACCAGACAAACGCTGAATATTTGTGTGGGAGCATCCACTAGGTGACGCTACCTGAGCCGCTGATTTTACCGTTTGGTAGGATGCCTGTCGCAGGTTCAGCCTCTCCAGATGGAAACAGGTTTCTGGACTAACCACTCGGGACTCCCAACATTCTGACACTTCACAGAATAAAACTCATGAACCTAATCCACATCAGACACAGCAGGGGTCTTGCTTGGATGTGTGCTATTATTACGAATGATACCAGAGATAAGACCATTTGTGCTTGTCATGCTCAGTTCTTTGTGGTACCAAGTTCTCTCTGCTCTGAGGTGCACAGTTTGAATGACACTGCTCTATCCAGTCAGTGAGTGTCATGGGTGAATCTTCACACAACGCTCTGCAGAGAGGAGATTCTCTCAACCCCCAAGATGGAGGCTTCAGTGAGGGGTCTGTAAACAGGGCCCATCTCCAGAACAAGCTGACAACATCTCTTTTTTTGAAGTAAATGCTGTTGAAGATCATTATTATTTTACTCCAATATGTTGGAAACTGCTGTTTACTATTGCAAAGTTTTGTAAGGTTTTACTGAACTCTCTGAGCCAACTCAGAGTGAGGCCAGTTCTGATCTGAGAGAAGACACACACACCCTCTCCAGGTATGGTTGGATTTACCTGGTCTAAACAGTAAACATGCCTGTTCACTCACTAACGCACACCTTTAACAACAGGACACAGTAGCTTTTTTCCTATACAGCAATGGTGGGCCCATGGACCAAACTCTCTCTCACACACACACACACACACACACACACACACACATACACACACATACACATGCATCAACAGGAGCAACAGAAAAACCTCTAACCTTTGCAGTACACAGGAAGTAGCTGTGGAGAAATCCTGTCCTGTATCTGTGCAGACACCGCTAGCCTAGTTTAACGAGGTCTTAGTGTGTGTATGCATATACATATGTGTGTGTGTGTGTGTGTATGTGTGTGGGAAAGACAGAGCTCTCTCACAAAGTCAGTGGAGGTCTCACTAATAAGCAAGCTCAGCCCTGCAGGCACACACTGCACACAGGCCTGAGGGCGGCTTAGCCCAGCAGGCAGCCCAGGGAGTAATGCCCGCAAGGCTCTCGACAGGAACACTGTCCTCTGCTTCCCTTCTGCTTTAGCCTTCCCTCATCCTTTTTGTCCATCTCCCTCCCTCCCTCTCTCTTTCTATCAGTCTGTCTGCCTGTCTCTCATTCTCTCTCCCCTTTTCTTTCTCATTCTGTTCATCTGTCTTTCTTAGAAACCATTTCTCTCTCTCTCTCTCTCTTTCTCTCTCTGTGCTGACAGTGTGCAGGTGAGCTCAGAATATATTCCTGGAAAAACCTCAACAGCACCTGGAGTTTTTATTCAAAAGTTGTGCTACACAAGGGTGTATTTGTGATTTTTCACCACAGGACACCCAAAACACTTATCATTTATCACAGGCAGACATGCTATAGATGTCCATAGGGAAAACTGTTTTTCTGAGACCGAGTGAATGGCTTCAGCTTCTGCAGAGAATTTCCCATACAACATTCCTACCCCCTAAGGCAGCCAATAACATGGTCCGGAACACTGCCCAGCAGCCAATGACGTAGTCCGGAACACTGCATAGCAGTCAATGGAGCACCATGAGCAGCTGCCACCAAATCTGCATGCTGGAGCTGTTTTTATTGGAGGGTCGAAGCCAAAGGCAAATCAAGGCAAGTTTATTTATGTAGCACAGGGGCTTGGAGGGCTGGAGGCCGGCAGAGTTTGGTGATTGCTCTGCTCAGACACACCTACTAAACCCAGCACCTGATGAGTTGAATCTGATCCATTTAAGCAAGTCAATCACCCAATCACAGTGGACTCTAACCTGGGCTTGATACAACAGCTATGTTAACTAAACCTAAACACACCTGATTGAAGTCAATCAATCAGTCACCAGGTTTACTGGGAGTGTCTTCATCTTCTGAACAGAGCAAATCACTACTGTGCTGGACTGTTGGCAGGGCACTTCAGAGGTTCTGGGACCACTGGCTCCATCCAGGAGCGACGCAAAAGCTAAATGCTGCTTTTCCATGCTTGGACACAATTCCAGATAAAGATACAATTCCAGATAAAAGCTGCCCTCAGGCAGGGAAAGAACTGCTGCTGGTTTCCCAGCCTGGATCTTCAGGATACAGCAGTTCCTGGACACAGAGTGGTATTTGGGAAAGGAGGTGAATCGAATAAGTGCAAATATATAACTAGCAAGGACTTACCTGCTGTTCTTTCTCCATGTGTAGTACATAAATCCAGTCTAATTAAGCTCTGCTCAGATCTGCAGAGGAACTGTACTGGGTCTCGATTAAAAGCTCATGAAGCCATGACTACCGCCGAGATGCTGTTTGGTATTTTACGTAAAGCTTCACCTGTTAATAAGGCTGAGGGTCAATTTTAATTTTAGTTTCAAACAGTTGCTTGTGTAGGAACACAGTGTCCACTGAAATCAAAAAATTTTGGATGATCTTCTCTGCATGTTAGCTTTAGCTTTCTAATCAGCCACTTGGGTGAAAGCTTATTGTCAAGTGAACCAGTAAGCAGTCACATCATAGGGTAGATGGCCTCATCCAGAGAGATAAAGGCCTGTTCAGGCAGGATTAAATTTACATGGGGCTCTGAGGTAATTTCATTTGTTACAGGTGCTCCCGTCATTTTATTTCTGTCTGGATCAACCAGAGCAGTGTTTTCTATCTCCTCCCCATAGAAAATACAGGCCAAAGTTGCTATTGTTTTCAACCAACTCGGAGCTCGTGTGATAATTTTATTCCGACTTGGATACAAATGATTTTAAAAGGTAGACGTCACCACATGGCGGAGAAAAACTTTGACAGCTGCAATTTGCATTTAGACTCCTAGAGTGCGAAATCACTAGAGAGAGAAAAAAAACAAAAACTAAATCAATACTTTTGAAAAGTCACTCAACCATTTCCTTAGTCTGGACAGTAAATCTTCCACTTCATCCGCTACCTGGCAGAGCACTATCCAAAGAAAAAAAGAAACCGAAATCGATAAGAAGAGTGAGATCCCACTACAATTAAACACACCTGATTCAAGTCATCGATTAGTCAGCAGGTTTGGTTGTTAAAGGGACGATTAGAAGCAAGTACAGTCATTACATTGATCATGTGAAAGCATGGCTCACGAGAATCTCGCGTGTCCTGTAGTAAATTCGGTGACGTCTAGATGCACGAGTTTCATGACAGAGGAGATCAATGCAAGCTGCCTTAATGACAATCGCCCTGTGGCACTAACCTCCCTATATTCCTACTGCACTCACCCCCCCCCCATATTCCTACTGCACTCACCCCCCCCCATATTCCTACTGCACTAACCCCTCC
This sequence comes from Sternarchorhynchus goeldii, assembly GCA_028565775.1. Lineage (NCBI taxonomy): Eukaryota > Metazoa > Chordata > Actinopteri > Gymnotiformes > Apteronotidae > Sternarchorhynchus > Sternarchorhynchus goeldii. The sequence continues at coordinate 7,033 of JAOXYF010000448.1, read as the reverse complement.
CCCCATATTGCTACTGCACTAAACCCCCCCATATTGCTACTGCACTAACCCCCCATATTGCTACTGCACTAACCCCCCATATTGCTACTGCACTAACCCCCATTGCCCTGTAACACTAATCCCCATCTTCCTATGCCTCTAACCCCCATCCAAGATGATGCAAAATCTGCCAGGTCCTGGGAGTTCCTCACCAACAGACGAAAGTAATGTGCAGCATGGTGGACAGACCTCTTCCACACTGATCCTCCTCACTGGCCAGACTTCAACCCTCCACACCAGCCAGAGTTCATGCTTCTGCGTCCCGTTGTGGCAGTGGCACAGTGCAGGACAGAAAAGCCCTACGCAGGGTAATCCAGACACAAATAATCCAAAGCACATCAACACAGCCCCCTGCAAGCCAGGACATCTACAACAGGTGCTGCCTTAGAGGAAGCACATCATGAAAGACATTAGCCACACTGCGCTAGGCCTCTCTCTCCTCTGCACCCTCACAGCCCCCCTCTGCCCCTCTTTCTCTCCACTCTGCCCCCTGGAGGGTGAATCAGGGATCGGCTTCAACCCTGCTTGAGCAAGACTGCTCAACACACACTGACACTTGCTAATGGGTGATTATTAATACAGCACAGCCATCTGCCATTAATACAGCACAGCCATTGTCCATGGTGTGGATCCACCTGCTCCTCCAGGTGAGCTCCAGTAAGCCTGCTGTTAAACTACCAAGCCCAAACTATGCTTTTGTGAGTATAATACTATTATACTCACAATATACTACTGTAACTCGTTTGAACAAGCGTATTCCTCTCTCTGGCTGATCCAGACAGCCGTTTCTGTCACATGGAGCAAACATAGCATCAAAGTTGAGGAACGGTGCTATTAGACCCCGCCCCCTGGCCAGTAGTCCCAGTAAAATCTTCCAGTGAAGCAAGAGACAGGAGCAGGGAGGCGGAAGCACCCTGGCCTGCTCAGCACCCTCCACTCCAGAGCTGGAGTGGAGACCTTCCATCTCAAAGACAAACGAGGCCATTTTTCTGAGAGTGCTTTCTCTCAGGCCAAACACACTGCCGCACAACACATTCTGCGTGAATTTAAAAAAAAGAAGTCTACGTTCTAAAGCCTAATAACTCTGGGCGGAATCGGCACTAAACTCCAGGAGACAGATCAGCAGGACTGCAGCTCCAGCTCCTTGGGGGTGAGAGAGGATGGCAACTCTCCAACTCCCTCCCGCCATGGAACTTCAGGTGGGTGGAGCGGCACACACACTAGAGTCCATGTCCACATCCACACACAGCCGGATTCTGTCCCCGTTCCTACCTCTGCTATGGCAGAGAGAAGACAACTGGTAGGCCTCATCAAGACTTGTGTGTTCTCCCGAGAGAGAGAGAGAGAAACAGAAAGAGAGGAGAGGGGGAGGTGAGTGAGTAACAGAATGACAGTGAGGGAGAAGATGAGAAAGAGGGAAAAGGAGAGAGAGAGGAAGAAAGAGAATGAGAGGAGTGAGAAGGAGAAAGAGAGAGAGAGCATCACACAAATCTTTCAGCGAATCAATGCACTTAAAGAAAAACACAAAGAGCTTTGCAAGCAATCGGGGGGAAAAAAAAAATCCTCAAACAGGCACATGTCAATTCAGACTTTTAAAGGCATTATTGAACACACTGTACTATATGCAAGTAAGGTGTGAGGTGCTGTACACAATAACATTAACAGTTTAAAGTGAAGCGACAGAATTGGGCCAATTACGTTTGATTACTCCTACAGAGGAAATAACATATTGCAAAAATTTCAATTATGCCTGTATTTCAGCAGAGAAAATTTACTAAAATATAAATTTAAAGGTCTACTTCCATTTATATCTGCAATCATCAACAGTTCCCTAATCTTCTGTACCCCCTGCATTCAAGACAGCCATGGTGGTACCAATCCTAAAGAAGTCCTCGCTTGACAGCTCCGACATCAACAACTACAGACCGGTATCACTTCCGCCTTTCCTCTCGAAAATTCATGAGAGAGCAGTCTATGATAAATTACCTACTTTCCTCACCCAGAACTCACTCCATGATCCCAATCAGTCTGGTTACAAGAAGGCTCATTCAACCGAAACTGCCCTCATAGCAGTGATGGAGAAGCTTCATGCTGCCAAAGCTGTCATCTGTCCTGATTCTCCTGGACCTTTCAGCTGCTTCTGACACAATAAACCACAACATCCTCCTCTCTGTTCTCTCTAACCTCGGTGTGACTGGCTCTGCATGGAAATGGTTCCAGTCATACCTGGAAGGCCGGTCCTATCAGGTGTCATGGAAAGGATCCACATCCAATCCATGTAGATTCTCCACTGGCATCCCCCAGGGCTCTGTGTTAGGTCCTCTCCTCTTCTCTTTGTATACTCGCTCTCTTGTAACATAATAACTTCTCATGGCTTCTACCATCACTGCTACGCTGATGACACACAACTAATTCTTTCCTTTCCTCCTTCTGATCAAGTATCAGGATGCATCTCTGCATGCTTGAACCACATTGCTTCATGGATGACAGCCCACCACTTGAAGTGAAAACCCAGTAAAACTGACCTTCTATACATCCGAGGGACTCCCATTCATCACCATGACCTCAATGTGTCCTTTGAGAACCTACTGGCATTACCATCCCAAGCTTCCCGTAGCCTGGGCACAACTTTGAACCGCCAGTTGTCACTCATCTCATATATCAAACCTGTCCTGGTCCTGCAGGTTTCTTCTTAGCAACATACGAAAGATTCTGCCTCTCCTTTCACAGGAAGCCACCCAGGTGCTTGTGCAGTCTCTTGTCATCTCTAAACTCAACTACTGCTGGTCTTCCTCTATGGGCCATCAGGCCATTACAACTGATCCAGAACACAGCAGCATGACTAGTCTACAACCTTCCAAAGTTCACACGTCACCCCATTACTACAGTCTCTTCACTGGCTTCCTGTAGCTGCCTGTATCAAATTTAAAACCCTGATGCTAGCACTTCGAACATCAAGTACAGCTCGGCTTGAACCACCATGCTTCAAGTCCAATGGCAGACAATCTTTCAGAATTTTTCTGTCCTGGCTCCAAGAAGGTGGAATGAACTTCCACTGATTGTCCGGAAAGCAGACTAAAGACACATCTATTTGTAGAGTATCTGAAAGACCATTGATGCTGCACTTTCATTGCTCTTACCAATGCTGAGTATATTTATCATTGTTTAATAGAACTCGTACTAGGACCAACACGATTCTTGTGTTCTAGCAGTGATCTAGTTCAAATGTCTACTGAACTCTAACTGACTTACTTGCTAGGATGTATTTTGTGAGTCAACGACAAAGCACTCTTTGTACATCGCTCTGGATAAGAGTGTCTGTTAAATGACATAAATGTAAATGTAAATACATGAAGTGCTTAAAGCCCAAGAGCTCAGGCCTAAAACCAGCTCAGGCCTAACCCTAACTGAGTCCCCTCTGACCTCCTGACCCCTAAAATACTGCAGCCTCATTCCTGCTCTGATGACCATAGAGCAGAGTTATCCAAATCAGAGTTATCCAAATAACCACAGCCCAATCAGTTATCCAAATTACCAAACAAAATTACCACAGTGCAATTATCCAAGTTAATAAACAGCAAAGAAGCCTGAAATAATCTGGAATAATGGCAGAGTGGTTCCAACACTCAGTAAACCAACTGGCACAATATCCCTACACCATCCGAGCTAAACGGCAGAGACCAGTGGCCTTCGTGTACTGACCGTAGACTCACCACAGAAACAAATGGACGCAGAAAAACTTCATAGCAAGAGCAGCGGGGGTCGAGACGCAACAGCACTTCCTCCTTCCACGTCATTTTTTTTTACATTAGTATTAGTATTTTTTTCATATTCTCTTATTACTGTTATTTTGTTAATGTTGGTCTCACATCAACTTTATGTATTTTTGTTGTGGACAGCACAGTCGCACCAGCTACACTGAACTAAGAACGGAGATACAGCGAGAGTGAGAGAGACAGGTATTGCTAATAATAACAGACGGAGTTAAAGAGAGAGGAGAGGGAGAGAGAGATGGATAGAAGGAGAGAGAGGAAAGAAAGGAAAGAGAAGAGGGAGCAGGGAGGGAGAGATAGAATGAAAGAGAAAGACAGGCATTTCCTAATAATAACTTATCTGACAGAAGAGAGGGAGAAAGAAAAGGAGATAATGGGGGTGGAGGTGGGAGAGAGATTGAAGGAGGGAGATGGGGAGAGATGGAGAAAGAGCAAAGGAGGGAGTGTAAGAAAGAGAGATGAAAAAGAATAACCTCCTCCTGGCTCTTTCCCTCTGCTCAGGCATCTTATGAGATGCCACCATGTGAAAATCTGTTTGATAGACAACAGGGAGTCCAGAGTTGAGTCAGCATGACACAGAGGAGGCCGGCAACCAACAACGAAGAGAGAGAGAGAGAGAGAGAGAGTGAGGAAGGGGAAGAGTGAGAGAGAGAGAGAGAAGAAGAAGAAGAAGGGAGTGAGAAAGAAGGAGAGAGAGCAAGAGAGAGAAAAGGTGGAAAAGATGAGTGCTTCACCTGGCAACTGGAGTTTGGCTCAGGCCTGAAAAACATGTGACCCCAACACAGTATCCCAGATACCTAGACAACATGAAACCCAGCACAGTATCCCTAGTCATCCAGACAACATGGAAACCAAAACAGTATTCCCAACAGTCTTGAGTGACAACGTACATTTAGTCACCAACATGGCTCACTATAGTGCCACATACCAATGAGCTGCATGTATTTTTATTTTTTTTGCTATTCCATTTTAAATCACCCTTGCATTGGTGTAAACTTGAAAATGACGATATTAAAAAAAAAACTTTAAAAATGTTACATGTTAGATTAGAGGTTGCCGTGTGGAGACTAGCTAGCGGACGCAGTGAAGGTGAGGCGATGATTTACTCCTGACAACATGGCAGAAAAAAGAAAGAAAACATATCATTTTCACAGTGAATGGGAGGAAGAGTTCTTTTTTTACGACTGTAAAAGATTCCTGCGTGTCTCATTTGCGGGGCGACAGTGGCGACCTTAAAGCGGCACAAGGTGGAGAGACATTTCAGGACGTGTCACACAAGCTACCATGCTAACTACCCACCGGGCAGTGCACTACAAGAGGTAAAGGCCCGCGAGTTAAAGGCAGCTTCGTGCAAACAACAGTCTTTTTTCACGAGGCCGGTGAGAAACTACCAAAAAGCAACTGAAGCCTCATTTAGAGCTACACATTTCTAGATAAAAAAAAAGAAGGTATTTTCAGACGGGGAGATTTTCAAAGAAGCAATGATGAAAATCGCAAACACTTTGCTTAAAGACGAGAAATATGGAACCGATGTAATCTCCACTCTCTCCGATGTCCAACTGGGGGCAACTACAATGGTTAGAAGAGTGTCAGCTATGTCCGGGAACTTGACCAATCAGCTGGACCGGGATCTAGCGAAGTGCAGGTGGTTTAGCCTCCAGTGTGACGAGTCCGTGGACAGTAGCAGTACAGCGCAGCTGATGATCTTTATCCGGATGGTGTTTGATCATTTCTCCACAAAAGAAGAACTTCTGACACTGCTGCCCCTAAAAACAACTACGAGAGGAGTTGACATCTATAACGCGGTGAAGGATTTTTTTGCGGAGAAAAAGGTACCGTTGGAAAAGCTGGTATCAGTGACTACCGACGGGGCTCCTGCTATGATTGGCCGACATACAGAATTCATCACTCACTGTAAAGGTGACACAGAGTTCCCAAACTTTTTGCATTACCACTGCATTCACCAATAGGCGTTATGTTAGGTGATCGGCTTTGAGCACGTGATGACTCCCGTCGTGAAGATCATAAACAGCATCCGCTCCAGAGCTAAATAGCACAGAACACTCAAGGTGCTATTGGAGGAGCTGTCAGCTGAACATGGTGACCTGCTACTACACACAGAAATCCGATGGCTCAGCAGGGGACGAATTTTGCTTCGTTTGTCACTTTTGGGTGAAAGAGTTCATGCAATCCAAAGGTGAAGACACCTCGCTGCTGGACGACACCGAGTGGGCACTTGACCTTGCATTTTTAACGGACATTATTGGGAAACTGAACCATTTGAACTGTGAGCTGCAAGGCAAAGGTAAGGCCGTTGCTGACATGATAAGTGCTTTAAATGCATTTAAAGCCCAGATGAACATTTTCTCTGTACATTTACCAAGCAAAAAGGTGCTGCACTTTCCCTCTGTGCAGATGGGGCTGAAAGACAATGCTCCTGCGTCTGAGACTTTTGACAAAGTTGCAGAAAAGTACATAAACAGGTAAGTCATATAACATAACATATAAACAGACTTGGGCAAGAGTTTGAGAACAGGTTTTGTGACCTTGATCAGCTTGAGCCATGTGTGTCGTTTATTTCCAATCCTTTCATGAAGTGCAACGTTCAGCTTGGATGCTGGACAGGTGGAAATTGAAACTGTGACATTGCAAAATGACCTCCACCTCAAAGCCCATCAGGCTGAACCAAACCTTTGGTGCCTTGCTGACAAAGAAAAGTACAGTGGTGTGCGCACAGCAGCCATGAAGGCCTGTTTGGTTCAACCTATCTTTGTGAATCAGCCTTTTCTGACATGAACTTCATCAAGAACAAACACAGAACACGCCTCACTGATGCACATCTGCAAGACTCAGAGTTGCAGTGTCAAGTTACACCCCAGATTACAATACACTGGTGAACAGCATGCAATGCCATGCTTCTCACTAACAGACAAAAAACAGATACCAGATATAACAGATACCAGATTCTCAGTGGCGACATGGCAGTGCCATGGCAAACTCAATTATTGAAAATTAGTGACACGTGTTGGTTAAATGTTTGTGAAATATGGTAATTTTGTTAAAAAAGCTGCAGATTTGGTGATAGGTTCAGTAAAATCTGAAAGTGAATTTTTGTATGCAACACAATTGATCATCTGTACAAAAATGGGGCACCGTAGTTCATGATTTGTTAAAAATTATTAATGGCTAGTGAAAATGTTGTAGAAGTGATCATTTGAAAA
>JAOXYF010000447.1:0-11868 GCA_028565775.1 Sternarchorhynchus goeldii | reverse complement strand
ATCCTTGGTGACAAAGTTATGGCCAAGAAACCCACAACAGTCACAGAACTGTGGAAGAGACTGGAAGAAGAGTGGACACCAGAGCGGTGTGAGACTAGTGATTTCCTGTGGCCGCAGATGTGCTGAAGTCATTCAAAGCAAAGACCTGTATGCTTCCTACTGATTACTGACTGTTGTCACCTTCAGAAAATTTAGTTGGCCTCATCACTGGAAGTGGTACAGCATTACTTGTGAGTAAAGTTCCTCAGCTGTAGTCACAGAATGATTCTAGAACACTGGACTCAAGGACTTAATGATCACTCTGTACATACCATTCACACTGGATTCTGAAAGATCACTCTGCACATATGATTTAGAATGGACTCAAAAAGATTATTCTGTAACTATTGTGTACACTGGATTCTAAAGAATCACTATTTACATGTATAAGCTATTAAAGTAACAAAGAGGCAAAAATCGAGGAGCTGGTTATCAGTCTCCAAACATGTCACTCATTTATTGTAACTTATTGTGTTTTATTATTGTTATTATTCACTTTTAACAAAGTGCAGTGTAGGGAATTTTTCTATAAAAGCATATTTGACATTTGGAAGAAATGGAGATGTCTTTACAAGTCAGCTTTGCCTGTTTTACTGTAAACATTCAGCCATGAGGAGAAATTGCACAACCTTCACTGCCAATAGTAATGAGATCTTTCAGGTAATTATAGTTCATGAAAACAGAAGACCTGTTTGTCTGATATGAATTTGGTTATAACAACACTCCTTTGTAATAAACCTTTTTTTCAAAGTATACTTTAAATTTGTGTTTACTGCAGAGAATTGTGCAATGCCTTGCCCAGACATCAAACACTGATGTCTCAACAGCGCACAGTTAATGGCAATACACAATAAACCATACATTCCATAGAGCTTCCTTTATGGAAGAGTGGCCAGTAAAAAGCCTTTACTGACAGACAAACATAGGAAGGCTCGTTTTGATTTGCCAAAGGCATGTGGGAGACAAAATGAATGGAGGAAGGTGCTCTGGTCAAATGAGACCAAAATTTTACTTTTCGGCCACCAAGGAAAATGCTATGTCTGGTGCAAAGCCAACACATCTCATCTCCCCAAAACACCGTCCCCACAGTGAAACATGGTGGTGGCAGCGTCATGTTGTGGGAATGTTATTATTGTACATAATACAGCCACAAATAAAAACGCATTTTCGCTAATTAATATTTACAGACCTCCAAGGCCATACTCAGATTTTCTAAGTGAGTTCAGCAACTTTGTGGCAAACTTACTAATGTAGTGATAAAGTAATAATGGTGGGAGACTTTAATATAGACTTTGAGCAGCTGAAAAAGGCCTTCAGTTCAATATAGAACTCTGTCTGCATTGTACAAAATGTAACAGGGCCTACTCATTATAACAATCATACTCTAGATTTAATTTTAACAATCGGTACTAGTGTAGATAACTTAAATACGCTCCCTCAAACCGCGGCAATCTCCGATCATTACTTGATTTTGTTTGAGTCATATTTTAGTCTTAATACCAGCTCATCCCCTCCTTATTGCATAAAGTGGCTGCTGTAACACATTTCATTAAAACTCTTCCAGTCTTAACTCCCTTAGCTCGTTCTCCATCAGATCTGATGGAGTTACCCAGGCTAACCGTTTGCTTGGAAAATACTTGTAGATCAACTCTAGACATAGTAGCACCGCTCAAACTTAAAAAGACCAGAATAAAAAAGTGTTCTCCGTGGTATAACGATCAAACTCGGAACTTATAACAAGAAATACGTAAATTAGAGTGGAAATGGTAATCGACTAAGTTGGAAGCATTGTGCCTGTGGAAAGGATACTGTGCCTGGAAAGACAGCCTCAATGAGTACAAAAGGGCACTCACTAAAGCACGATCAGCATACTTTTCCTCTCTAATTGAGAGTAACAAAAATAATCCTAGATTTCTTTTTAGCGTTATTTCTAAGATTACAAAACACCAGGCAGGCGCTGAACCTCTGATTCCAGCGGAACTTAACCAGTGATGTTTTATAGATTTCTTTAATAGTAAAATAGAGAATATTAGACTCAACATAAAATCCTTAATAGCTAATCCCACTGGACTATCATCTGGTATGGCTGATATTGAACAAAATGTTGTTTTAAAAGATGTTTTAGAAGAACACTTGATCGATCCACTTCCAAAATCAGAATTGAAAAAAAGTATTTCATTGCTTAATTGCACAACATGTACCTTGGGCCATGGCTGAACAATTATGCGTATATTTGCAAAAGAATAACATATTCGAAAAGTTCCAGTCTGGATTTAGGCTACACCATAGCACTGAAACAGCCCTAGTTAAACTAACTTATGATCTTCTTGTTTCAGACCAAGGTTACGTATCTCTGTTAGTGCTTCTCGATCTCAGTGCAGCTTTTGACACAAGAGATCACAATATCCTATTAGAAATATTAGAAAATAGAATTGGAATGTCAGGAACAGCCCTATCATGGTTTAAATCTTATATAATTGAATGCTCTCACTTTGTAGAGCTAGACAATGTTCCCTCCAAACACACAAAAGTGAAATATGGAATCCCACAAGGATCCATCTTAGGACCATTATTATTCACATTATATATGCTACCACTGGGTACAGTAATAAGTAAGCATGGTGTCAACTTGTGAATGACTGGATGTCAGAAATATTCTCCACCTTAATGGTGACAAAACAGTGGGTCTCCTCCTGGGCCCAAGGGCAGCAAGACAGAAAATATCAAATTTAATGCTAAATCTTGCCGACTTCCCCATTGCACCCAGCTCAATCATATCAGCCAAATTCTATCAGCACTACACTGTCTCCCAGTTAAATTTCGTATCGACTATAAAATCCTTTTATTAACATATAAACCTCTACATGGGCTCGGTACTGATTATTTGGAAGAAATTATTTCTTACTGTGAGCCCCCATGTTTACTAAGAACACAGGGTGCTGGTTAATTACTTGTTCCATTAATCAATAATATAATAGTAGGCGGAAGAGCCTTTTCTTACAAAGCCTCCCAACTATGGAACAACCTTCCAGAAAATGTCCGGGACTCTGACAATTTAATCTCAATCTTTAAGTCTAGTATAAAAACATACTTATTTAGTTTAACGTTTGATAGTTAGTATTCCCCCTTAGATAAAGGCTTAAAATCCAGTGGTTCATGGGCAGAGGGTTTTATGGTATACCGAGACACTGGTGCTGTCGTCTCACCACTGCACATGTTCACTCAAGTTTGTTGATGGTGGAGTGGAGGGATGCCAATGCCTCAGGGTGCCCCAAGTCTGTGTTCCCTTCTGGTTCTGTCATTTTAGTTAGGCTGTAATAGTTAATTGACAGAGTTGCTGCCATGCTTCTGAAATGTCTATATTTTATGTTCCATATTTAGTCCCATACTGCCTCTCTTTACTTGTACCGAACTAATGGTTGTCCCCACATCCGGCTTGGTACTAAGTAAGGATTGACGAGGCTCTCCTGCTACCTGCCCTAGACCATCCACCTCCTACTTATCCAGACATGGATAGAAGATTTATCAACTGGACGGAGGCCCTTCTCAACACCCCTGATGCCCCCCCACCCCCTGCTGTGGCTCAACCCTGGACTATGTCATATTTTATTCTTTATTGTTCTACATATTAGATTCTTTGTATCTTGTTGTCATGGTGATGGGTGTCAGCCAGAAGAGGATGCCCCCCCCACCCTGAGTCTTGGTTCCTCCTAAGGTTTCTTCCTCATGCTCTTAGAGAGTTTTTTCTTGCCACTGTCGCCCTTGGCTTGATCACTGGGGGCTTGAACTCGGATACTTGTAAAGCTGCTTTGAGACAACATCTGTTGTAAAAAGCACTATATAAATAAAACTGATTTGATTTGATGTTTTTCAACAGTAGGAACTGGGAAACCGGTTCGAGTCGAAGGGAAGAAGAATACAGGGATATTTTTAAGCAAAACCTGTTTTGGTCTGTAAGTTATTTGAGACTGCGACAAAGGTTCACCTTCCAACAGGACAATGACCCAATGCATACTGCTAAAGCAACACTCGAGTGGTTTAAGGGGAAACATGTAAATGTACTGGAGTGGTCTAGTCCGAAAAATGGGAGAAATGGGTGAAAATCCCAGTGGAAAAATGTGCCAGGATCATAGGGACTTATCCAAAGTGACTTGCAGCTGTAATTGCCACAAAAGGTGGCTCTACAAAGTACTGATTTTAGGGGGGTACATAGTTATGCACATTGAAGTTTTCTGTTATTTTGTCGTATTTGTTGTTTGCTTCGTAATAAAAAAATAAAATGTTCAAAGTTCCAGACACGTTCTGTAAATGAAATGACGCAAACCTTCAAATAATCCATTTTAATTCCAGGTTTTGAGGTAGTAAAACTCAAAAAATGCTTGGGGGGGGGGGGGGGTGAATACATTCACAAGGCGCTGGAGATGCCTACAATTTCCATCTACACACACACACTACTATTTAGTGTGAGTAGCAAATTTATTGCAAATTTACATATCTGGGTATCCAGGCTACAGAAAACATTATCAAAGCTAAGTTTCAACCACTTCTAAATAAAACCCAATCAGGATTTAAAGCAAAATGTACTTGTAGAAGTTTATTTATATAATGCTTTTTACAACACACATCACAAAGCAGCTTTACAGATGTTTGGGTCCAGATCCCTAATGATCAAGCCATGGGAGACAGTGGCAAGGAAAAACTACCTGGCAGAATAGGAAGAAACCTTGGGAGGACCAAGACTCAAAAGGAAACCAATCCTCCATTGGGAGATGGAGTTTGTTTTCTTAAATTACAGGAGTAATGCAGTTGAATTTCCTGGCCTTAGTTACAACTGCTGCATTCTGGAATTAGAGTTGGAGTTTATTTAGTGACATTTTAGAGCATCCAATTAGAAGACCATTACAATAATCCAGTCTGGAAGATGTAAAGCATGGACAATTTCTCTGCATCTGATGAGCAAAGTATATGCTTAGCAATATACATTTAGCAATGTTATGTAAATGGAAAAAGGTAGTTTTAGTAACATTACATATGTGAGTCTCAAAAGAAATGTATATTTTATACTGACATATTTTACATTTGAGGGTCAGAGGATTCATTATGTACAAGAACAAATTGACAGTGATCTGTCAGATAAGATTTAAACCAGGAGAGTGTTTGCCCTCTAATGCCAATGCCAATGAGTAAGATTTCGGTTTAAGGTGGATGTTGGTAACCGCACAATCCTGTTCAGGTTTAATTATGTTTAATTAGGTTTAATTTAAATAATTCAAATCAAAACAAATGTCCTTCCTAAATTGGATGCAGGTTAAACACAATTTTGGGCTTAGGGCATTTCCTTGCATGCCCATATCTATTTCAACTGCTCTTTTCTTCCATCCATTATGGGTAGAGCATTTTTATTATGGTCAAATTTAGGTGTTGCTTGTTTTAACGACTTGTATATTAATGGAACATTTGCATCATTCATCATCATCATTCAGTTTCTGCTGCCTGATATCACATTTTTCCAGTTCCTACAACATCATCCAGTGCCACACACTACAAAGCGCAGTTGATAGCATTTGCCACTTTGTTAGCAAGAAGGCTTAATTTACTCAGGTTGAAATCTCCCACTCCACCATCTGTTTTTCACTGGCTGAATGATATTCATCATTCATTCATATTCTTCTGCCACTCGTGACCCAGTTCTTTGGAACTTGCTTGTTACAGTTGTAACCAGCTGAGTATCTCTGCTGTGAATGGCGTTGATTGAAGCCAATCAATTCATGAGTTTTTACAAATACAGTGTTTCATAGCTTGGGCATTGTGGCATCTTGTGCATCAACTATAGTTGTTATGTTAGCTGCCATTGTACATCTGTGAGTAATTACAGAATTATTCAATTTGGTCGTATGTACAAAAGCTCATGTCTGTCTGAGCTAGGTGCAGTTCAGGATCTAGCCTTTCTTGTGTGGAGGCTGTCGGTGATCTGCAAATCGTACATTGTTGTACTGGAGTACTGGATCAGTAAAGCAGATGAAGGCTGGTGGTAGAGATCGGCAAGGCCATGTAACGTGTCCCATGAAAAAGGTCAAGACTTAAGCCTGGGTGGGCTGGAGCCTCCTCTAATTGCCACTGCTGTTTTGCCTTAGGGTTTTGTTTGTTTATTTTCTTTATTTCTTGTTTGGTTAATTAATTTGTTTTATTTATTATATCTTTTTTCTGTAATCCATGCGACTATACAGGCTTGTCGTAACCAGCTTGTCGTTATTTTGGTGTCAGATGTACTGGCTGGAGATGAAGGAGCGTTGATTGTACCACTAATTGGCTACTTTGGCTGGGTGTCACGTTGGTAGTATAAGTTTAGATTGGTGTGGGTTGCTATATTTATTTTTTAGAGTCGTGCACATGCAGGCACTTAATTTGTGTTGGTTTTCTGTTTGTTTTCTTGCTCTCTTTCTTGTTTTCTTTACAGAAGATGGTAGCCAGTGCCCCCCCCCAATCGGTTTCAAACACACAGGTGTGTGGAAACCAGGGTCAGTCAGTAGATCCAAGAGGCAGGGGAACCGGAGATCTTTTTAATGTTCTGATCTTGGGGTGCTGTGCTAATAAATTGTTAGGTTTTTATTGACTCTGTGCCCTTGAACTAAAAACAACTCGTATGTCAAGATTCTATATTCTTTTATTCAGTGATTTATTATAAATGAATTAATTATTGTGAGCAGCTCTTATGATATTTGATGTCTGTGTTTGATTTTGGGGAAATTAGTTGGGGAGTTGTCTTTGGGGGAGGGTTTTAGTGTTTTCAAATGGTACTCACCAATAACTAGAATAAAAAGGGTGTTTTAATGTCTAGTGGAGCAAGGCCCTGGATGACGTAGCTGATTATTGATTGTTGGCAGATTATCTGAGTGAGATGGCCACTTGCTACACAATGCACCAGCAAGTTTATTAGATCATGCTTCTTCAATAAAAAGATTTAATGTGCTGAGACTCCCAACCCCCCTCCATGGGTTCTGAAAAACCTTAAAATTCATAAATAAATTTTTCAAAAACATTATGATTCATGTAGTTCTGCATTGTTCTACAAAAATAGTTAAACTAAACCTGCGTGTGTGCATGTGAACGCATGTTATAAAGTTGTAAGTTTAGTCAAGAACAGGTGTAGGTTTTTCCTTCTCTTTTGATGTGTGCTTGCTAAGAACAGAAACAGGGTGAAGATTCATGTTGCCTCAACATTATGTGAACACTTGCTCATGTCTGACAAATAGGTTAGTCATCTGCTGGTTAGAACTGGTTCTCTGGGTGTGACACAGTAATGAAGTCCTAAAGGTACAAACACTCACTTTTCTGGTCCTCCCCCACCTCTCTGCCACACATTTTTTGCCAGCAGTCTTCCCCAAAGGCTCTGGAGTGGTGACAAACAGACCCTGCATCAACCTGCAGTCCAATAATCCTCAACTGTTGATAATATGCAAAGTTAATTTATGTTAACTCTTTGGAAGACAGTCCTTGCAAATTAATTAGGACTGTTCACATAATGCTGACAGAGCACATTTTCAATATAAAAAAATGGAACAAAATTGTAATTGTTCAAATAAGATTATATGAATTAAGGTATAGTAATATACCTTAACTATAACTATATCACTACAGTATAGTAATCTGTTAGTCAGATAACAGATTAGTAAGTGCAAGATTTATTCAGAGCCTTTTAAACACAGCACGCCCATGTACAGTCTGAAAAGCTGTCAGGTGAAACTACCTTTGAACTTCTTTATGAGATACATCACATACATTGGCATTTTGTGGTAGGACAAAAATATTAGACCCATCACTGGTGGTTTTGACTAAATACAGAATTTAAAGTGCTGTTTTAAAATCCAATATACATCAGTACATTCAATATATTCTCAGTCTACTATAAATATAAACAGAAACTTTTAAAAATGTGCATATGGTGAAGTGTTCTTATCAGTGTCCCTCAAAGTTGCAAAATTACTCCCATACCCTTGCATATCTGAATAATTACAAGCATATTACATGGCATTTTTGCAGTGCTGAAAAAAATACAATTATATGTATCCCGTATTATAATTATAATTCCGAATTATAATATTACAATATATATGTATAACTGTATAAAATGTATATTGTTCTTTGTGCTTATTTCTATGATTTTACATTGGAACAGGCAAGACTTGAAGCTCAAAACCTGATGACTGTAGATGTTTTAGAGGAGGTGGTGAATGGCAAAGTTGTTTGCACAGCTAACAAGGCTGTGAGCAAGGTCTCCAAAATGGCCTCTTAAGCAAACTAAACAAACTAAAACTAAAGTTTTTGATATTCCCTAAGCCTTAGGGCATATAGAAATGCCACTGGGATTTTCGCCCATTTCTCCCATTATACTCTTAGAAACATCAGACTTTTTGTCTCTGTCTCTGATTCTTGCATAATATACATTATGGTAAATAGTTTTATTTGCTTTATCTAATCACTTATCACTGAAACAAAGGTTTAGACAAAGTTTTGTTACTGTTTATTCCACTATGGTTCTGTTGCTGATTCCAATTCAAGCATTTTTCTCTTATTATTACCAAAATCTCAGACTCTCACCTTGTGTTTTTCTAAGTTACAACCTTAACTCCATGCCTGCTTTGCTGCATATCCGTTGTTTCACACCTGTTGTGTACAGTTTACACACTTTCCTGACCCCACCCTTGCACCAGCATGGAGAGAATCTAGTTCATCAGTTTCACTCAGTTCTATGCAGTGTGTCTTCACACACTGTTAAACTCTGAAAAATGTTGATGACAAATAAAAAAGAAGAAAAACTGTAAAAAAAAAAAAAAACCCAAAAAAACCAAAGCAAAAATAACAACCCTGCTGTACAGCCCTGCAAAACAATGCACACTCTGTATACATTTCTGCACTCTCACCTGAGTTATGGACAAAATGTAGTCATGCAGCTTTTATGCATGAATTGTTGCATTGTGGGTATGCATTTGCAATGCTTCCAAACACGTTGTCTCTGCAGACGTTCCTGCACACATGTGAATTATTTACGGGTTTCCCATTTTCTTACCATTTATGTGATAATGAGGAGGCCATTCACCAGCTGGTGACACCAGTTGGTAAATACATCAGTATCTTCATCTATCTGTGAGAATCCGGTGGCGTGGGACATCGTCACCCATCGGGAGACTAGGACCCCGTCTAGGAGGAGTCCAGTCCTGGTTGACTGGGCTCTGGTGATGTGCCCCTGCCGGCTGGTGGGGCTCCAGCCATGTAGGGCATCCCCTACCATAAGCCCCTTTCCCCCACCAACTCTCCACAGGGCTCCCAGATCCTGCACGTCAGCAGGGTTCCTTCGCCAACCAGGCTTCTACCTACCAAGCTTCTACCTACCAAGACAAAACACACACACTCTAGTCAGCCCAGGGCCCAGGGACCTCCCAGCCCTTTTTTCAAGGGGAGACCCCTCCCCTGGCAGAGGGAGCACTTCAACTCTCCTTCCATACGGGCTCAGGGAAGGAACTCCTCCCCTTCTCCTCCAGAGGGAAGGGCGTATGTTCTGCCTGGCATCCCGAACTTCCTCAGGCAAAGTCATGGCACCTCCTGTCCATGCATAGACACACACACATGGACACAGGCAGCGGCATGGCATGCACACACACACACACACAAAAATGAATGATGCACAAACAAAGGCACACAGACGAACAAACAACAAACAAATCTAGGAATTAGAAAGAATGGGGGAAATATAATAAATGGGAGAGCACAGCTTCCATACTGGTCGTCTTTCTGTCATGGAACGAAACCGAACTAAAAAGGCATAACTATAACAAAAGAGGCCCAGTGACATTAAAGTCCAACAAGGTCTCAACAAAAACTGGGTCTTTAAATAAGGAACAATATAACAACATATTGTGCAAGATGTTTGATTACATTTCCTGAAAAGGGCAGCATAATATTCTATATATACGTATATGTTGTATGTGATCATGCATGATTGGACAGTAAAGTGTTAATGTAAAGTTCATCCTGAATCATTCTGTCTTTACTCCCATACAGCACTAGCATTAACTTGCTTGCAGCAGTGAATTTAAACCGTTGTGTGAGTGGCAATGGTCATTGTTGATCTTCTCTGCATGTTTTATATCACTTTGTGTAAATGTCCTGCAGACTGGGGAGAACTGAACATGCTGAATTTCCTTCTCAAGGTTTTGCAGTCCTGTTTGGGACAGTTCACTTTTTCAGTCACTATGCTCTGTACAAGTGATGATGGTGTGATAATGTGCACAATGGCATTATTGTCCATAGGCTGCAAATAAAATATACTGGATGCTCCTTCGTCTTAAGCAGTTTGTGGATGTGGGTTAGTAGTCTGAGAACTTCATGCACGAGCACTTAAAATGACACACTCTCTCAACAGGAGTCCCATCTCTAATAAAGGTGTTTTAGTGCCTGATCTTCTCCTTAGTCCACAATCAGTCCCCTTCTTTTTTGTGGCATTACATAAGAGGTTGTTATCCTGACACCACAGTATAATAATAATAGTTGTTAATAAATATATATATATGTACATATTACACCACTGCATACACACACACACACACACACACACACACACACACACACACACACTGGAGATCAAAATTAGAGAACAATGTATCAATGCTTAATTTTGTCAGAAATGATGTAATCTATCGATCATCATTGATCAACATTTGAAGGATTTTTTGTAAGGGGTACACCATGCCACTAGAACAGTGTTTTACAAAAGAACCAAAGTATATCAACATGAAACCTTTATATTGCTAAAAATATGATGATCATAATTAGAGAACAGCAATGACTGTAGCACAGAGAAAGATTTGAACTAAATTTTCTGAAGGTTACAACAGTCAGTAATCAGCAAGAAGTGAACAGGCCTTTGCTTTGAATGACTTCAGCACATCTGTGGCCACAGGACATCACTAGTCTCTCACACCGCTCTGGTGTGATTTTGGGCCACTCTTCTTCCAGTTTCTTCTACAGTTCTGTGACTGTTGTGGGTTTCTTGGCCATAAATGTGTCACCGATTCCAGCTACAGTGTTGAACCAATTACCAATGGAGATTCTCCACATCATCCTGTCCTGTCTTGCATTTGTCTTTCGAGGGTGACCAGCCTTCTTGGGGGACTTGAAGGAGTTTGTGATGTTGTAAAGATGCAATATTCTAGAAATCACAGACTTGGAACGACCAACTTCTCTTGCTATGGCTGACAGGGTCATCCTTTTGGCCTTCATCTGGACAACCTGCTGCCAGATTTGGCTGTTACAGATATTGTGTCTTCATGTGTTTATGAGCTTATTTTTGTTTTCATTAAATCTTCACTCAAGTCTACCGAACTGTTTGTGTTCTGCATTCCCCTCACCCTTGTCCATGAAAGAATAACCAACTGAACAACAGCAGGTCCCATCCAGTCTGTCCTTGTCCCTCTTTACCTCTCTCAAGTGTACTGAGAGTCAGAGAGAAGCATTAAGGAATGGGTGCTGTATTTCTTGGCTGGATTCCAATTACAAACCAGGTTAGAACAGTTAGAACAGGTGTGGTATGCCCTCTAGCTCACTCTTAGGGCATAGTTCATTCCAGAACTCACCCAGAAGGCATGGTTCACCCCAAAGCTCACCAGGAATATCAGCACCACCCCCAAACCCGCCAAAGAAGGCAGGGATCAAGGGTCCACCTGAATTGTTTGGGGGGTTTTTTTTGCGGGGGATGGAAGTTGTTTAAGCTTTAATGCTAAATAGCTGTAGCAGTATTTAGGTTTTAGTGGGTAAAACAAGTAAGCTACTTTC
>JAOXYF010000443.1:0-11893 GCA_028565775.1 Sternarchorhynchus goeldii | reverse complement strand
AAGGATGAGGCAGACTAAAGCGGGACCCAGAGCAAGCAAGCAAGGATGACGGAGACCAAGCTAAACGCCACTGGTCAGAGGATCACTGCTTTCCGTATAAGCTTCGTTTTGAAATAGCCAGTCAGTAACGTAAACTTCAATGAGACTGACTAAACCCAGGCTGAAATGTTGCAAGTGCGATGATTGTGATACTTATAACGGGTAACGGGATAACTGTTTAAATACAGAAATTGTTTGATTTCTGACTGATCTGTCACACAACTCCGCTGACGAATTAGAGATACGCTGACGACAGAGTATACCGAGAGGCACAAATCATGCAGATTTCAGCCAGCGCAGAAAATCAAAACAGTGGTGCAAGATTAATTAAACGTGAACTACTTTGTTTATATCAGCTGTTGCCAGAGACTCGTCTTGAGATAACATTACAGTGTGTGGGTAAAATGTCTTTGCAGACTGGCAGTATCTACTAGAGCACAGCTCATCACCCTGGAAAAGCGCGGCCAGGAACGTTTTATGGGCGTCATGAACAGCATGAATCAGTGGCAAGTGGGGTCTCCAGAAATAACCCGTGGATCCGCTTGCAGCCTGCAAATAGTACTCCGTGTTAACGAGGCGCAGAGAGGAAGCGATGGCGATGGTACCGGGCTTCGGGTGTGCCGGCGTCGAACAGTTCAACGCAAAACAAGATGGGGGTAACAGTCTCGAAAGTGTTTAACCGCCGCCGCGCACTTCTCGTCCAAGCAGAGGCGTACTGAGCTGCACTTCATGTAAACATAACCCGGGTGTCGATTGTGCTGACAGAAGCGCGTGCGTTATGGGCCCCCGACCCCTACCCCTGTATACGCAGCCAAGTTTAACCAAATTTGTGACGTTCAATTAGCAGCATCGGGAGACTACGTCACTGACCTTTAGAAATAGTGTTAAGGCAGGTTAAAGTAAAGATTTTGATGTGAAAAAAGAAAAACCACCAAGCACCAAAAAGAGTGAAGTAACTTACTACACTCATAAACCGTAGAATTTTATACTAAACTCTCAACCTTAATAGTCCTTAATATGTGTAATATCTACCAGTTACGCGTAAAAAGTCATTTTAAGTCCTTATAGTAGTTTTATCACTATAAGGACACTCGCAGACCGGGCGCCTATTAGCCTGTCCTGGAGTGACTTGACGGAAGGGAAGAACGGGAGGAGGCGGCGAAGATGGGGCTGGGAGGGGTTTGGCTTCATCTGCAAGCACGTGACCGTAATGGCTGCTCGTCTGCTACGGGAAGAGACCGATTTTGCTGCCGCTCTTTGCAGATATACAATTTGTCTTGAATTATAAGAGGACGTACTCGCAACCAAACCGAGTGAAAATATTCTCACAGTTCTCCTCCCATCGACAAGGCAGCCCTGCGAGCAAAGGACCCCCTGGCAAAACCATTTCTGGACTGAACTTCCACCAACCAACACAGCGGTAGGAGGAGTCAACAGGTATTGGCGCTCTTTATTTCACAGCTAAACAATCGACAGCCTGACAGGTAACCTAATTGTAGAGCGACCGAGTTTGCTTTGAAAAACAAGTGGAAGTGGCCTGCCGAGAAGCGAATGTTATTCGCCACTCAGCACGAGGGACATATCTGTTTCACTTGGCTTTAGTGTAAAGCACTCTGCTTATCGGAGTGGTTTGTGTTTCAGGATGAAAGCCTATAACGTCATCTGCGGTGTGCCGCCGCAATGGTGACATTAGGCGCTACCGGAGTTGCGACAAAACGCTCGCGATTTGTCCCGTTGACGGAACAGTAGCTGGTAGCCAGTGACAGTACAGTACAGTATTTGGTTCATTTGGTGCGTGGAGCGTTTGCTGTCCGACCGGTCGAATAGTCTGTGTAATTTGTTCTCCATTCACAACGCAGCCTTCCCAAATGATCTGTAAATAGTGACGTGAACGCGTGCCAAAAACTCATTTTACTGCGGGCAAGTATGAAGGCTGTATCACATAAAATGCCGCTAAATTTGTCCTCTTTAGGATGACTGATTAAATGCGACGGAGCGTGCGAATACGCGCAGGCTATATTCCAAAATACATATAGCTACGCTTTTAGTCAAACGCACTCGAGTTCACGATATTAGTGAATTATAACAACAAACGACTTGGGCTTACAAACCCAGTTCTCTACACGTTGTTACGCGCAGGGTTGCCAGTGCCTGTAAACCCTTGAATTTTCTTTCATGCGGACTCTTCTAAATTCAACAGCCTCATTCAAATATGTATCAGTGTCTGTTCATGATGTTGACACCGATAAGTACATTATCATCCATTCCGGGTTTAGCAGTAGGCTTAAGCTGGGTTGTTACACACATTTTTTGCTGGTACACGCTAACCAGCTGTGATACGCTAGATGCAGGATGGTGGTATATTCGAGTCCGCCTGCTTTTGCAGATAAAAGGGGAAGTTTCCAGAGGTAAGATGTCGGTAGTTGAAAGAGGAATGAACAGATCATTTAAGGATTGCTTCCTCAAAACTGTTGCCATTCTGTTGGGGATTTCTTTGTCTGCTGGCCTTTGACTTTTTGATTTTGCTGTGCATTTCAGAAACAAAGTTCCAGTGTAAGCTCCCTCATCCTGTTCCATCTCTCCTTACTCTCATACTCCCTGATTTCCTTATAAGCACTGCAGGAGGGAGAGCTGACAGAACGACTGTTGCCTAGTGTTGTCGTCCGTGTAGGATGAGGGGCGTATCTGGGCGATACAGAGAGTTTATAGGAGCTGTGTTGAAGCACACTCATCCCTTAATGTCAAAATTTCCAGGAACCAGTGACCCGAAGCTCAGGCTGTCTGTCTGAAACCTGCGTTCTTCACACCCACCCTGAATGAAAGAAGTGGAGGGTGTGTGCGCGGTGTGTGTTTCTCACACGCTGTGTGAACGGAAAATGATTTGAATGTTCTATCAGTGTTTATTTAAGCGGTGATCAGCTGTGATTTTGCAGTCGGGCGGAAGGATGCAGTCCTCCATTTACATGAACAGCAGAGTTGCAGCATTCTTGTTCCTAAATGTCTGAAGTTCCATCATTTGTACCTTCTGTTATTTGTACTAAAGCACATAGGGACAGATGTGCTGCTGGTCTCTTCGTTGAGAAACCTTTCATTGATGAGGCCTGTTATTAAATGCAGAAGTTTAAAAAACCCACCCAACAGAGAGGGCTGGCTTTCTGCTTCGTGTCAGGACCTAAAATCATTCTGCTCTACCCTTGCTGGATTCAAGGACACTCCTAGTCATGCCCTGAAGGATTCTGGGAATGTGGCCCAAATTTACTAAAACAAGGTTACAATCAGAGCTAACTGCATGGGAAAGACAGAGGGTGAGAGGATAGATGACCAACACACACATGCAGAAGTTTAAAAGCCAAAGATAATCCACATTTACAGATATTTGTGAGCACTTTGAATGTCAGTCCTGAGTTATTACATTATTTCAGCAGTAAATACAACAAGGCCATTGTTTTGTCTTTTTTTGTGGAAATGTTGATGTTCTTTTAGTTTAATATCTAGAGTAAAGTTCTTCTCACTTCTGAACATCATTACCACTCAGCTGATTAGGTTTCTGATGAACATCAGGATGCTTGCTCCCTAAGGAACTGCTAGTGCACTTCACTGCTAGTGCACTTCACTGGTTGACCTTCTAACAAAATTATTAGAAACCATGGAGCATAAATATAAATAAAAGCCCAGAGAATCTCTGCAGCGGCTTTTATGGATCCTTGAGGCGGCGCTGTTCTGAGCTCTGTGCCACGGTGTGTCAGTTGGGATTGTGTCTTGGCTCCTCATATCTCTCACTGTGGCTGCTGGGCTGGTTCTCCTCCCTGGGGGTTGTTTGTTGTCTCATGCAGCAGGGTTCATATGCCAGGAGGAGGGTATGATTAGAGCCCCGCCCCTCTGCACCCCTCCCTTCCTGCCCCAAGCCTCACTTGACCCCAGCATTCATTCACCGGGTGAACAGAAACCACCTGTGAGTCAGTAACTAGGTCCTCAGATGTTAATGCATGCCTTTTTAAGAAGACTGCACAGGTCACTGGACCAGCCTGGACTCCCTGGATTAAGCTGTTTAATCGTCTCATCTTCACTACGGCTACCTCATCACACAGTGGAGCACCATCACGTCCAGACTGCTCTGTCCTGACTGTGAGGTCCCGCATACTCACCACTGTCAGACTCTTGAACCCATCCACACTGTCTCAGGACAGTATTTAGGACAGTCACACACACCTCAGTTCCTTGTACTGTAACAATTTCATTTCACTGTTAATTTATTCTGCTTTGGCCTTGATACTTGAAATGACTTCAAGTGATTGTACTAATCACACAGAACAACAGAATCAATCCCATCAGGAAGCAATAGTTATCTGTTTCTCACTCTCTTGTTTAATAAACCTTTTTTGGTTAAAACGTCAAGCCAAATCTTTTTCCTGTTTTTTTATCTGAAGCCACTGAATCTACCAGGTGAGAAATTGTGAAACTTGAAAAGTGTAACTATAGCGTAATTCTCCATTTTTGAGAAAGCTAATTCTGCAAACTGATTGGTTTTAAGATTCGTTGTTGCGTCTGTGATATCTCACGCGGTTTCACCCTTCGCACCAAACATCGTGTCAGGACACGGCAGATGTGATCTTGTGCTGTGGGTTTGGCTCGGGTTCAGACATGCCTCCCTCACCATGCCACCCTCGCTGTGCCACCCTGTGCCACCCTTAGGGTAAAGTGTCCTTTTCTTCACAGTGGAGAAGCTGACAGGCTAAAGCGCCTGATAGAACAGGTGAATTAGGGTGTCTTCCTTGTGCCCGTCTTTCTGAGCTGTTGTGTGCTGTGCTAAAATAAGTAAATCACGTGTCTCTGGCACTAATAGTTTATACTGCGGCTGTGCTGAGCTCGTTCAGTGTCCACGGTGAACCGAGACATTCAGAGTGAGAGCGTGAGCACGTTCACACTGTCCCTGGGTGAACAGGCTGCTCCACACGGATGGGACTGGGAGGCAAGCAGGGAGCCGTCTTGCCACGCCCCCCAACCCCCCCCCCCCAACCAGACGCCAGCCTGGCGCTACGGTCTCGGGCGTCAGCTGGCGCTAACGCACCCTGTCTACTGGCATGTCATCCATCTTGAGCGAGAGAAAGGAAATGAAGGAGTGAGAGAGAGAAGAAGAAAGCGTTTTATATTTATACATTAAAAAGAGGGAGCGGGAAGCCCAGTGCAGTATGGGTAGAAGAAACAATCTTGTCATGGCTTCATGGGACAGTACTGCATGAATCTTTGGATGGGTCCTCTAATTGTCAGTCACTTGTTCCTCAAACACACACACATGAAGTGTTAGTGGCAACCCGGTGTTCATGGCACCAGGAACTTTCCTGTCTACTCAGCAGAATGGTCTCCAAATCCCGGAGCGTTTGCCTAACTTCGCAGCCGTGTCCGAGTCAGGAGTGTTCACGTGCACCATGTGTCCTGCTGGAGAAGCCCAAGTCCTTTCTACACATCACGCCTGCAGTCTCGGATAGGAGTTACGGCCCTTTGGGATTATTTCCAGTATAGCTGGCATCCAAATACCAACAAATACCTGCAAATACCTGCAAATACCTGCTTAGTTGGTATCTAAATTAGATGTGACCTTTTTGAATGCTGGGAAATAGAAATGGAAAAAGCTGCATGTATCTGGATGAAGGCAGGCATGAATTTAGAGGTGTGTGTGTGTGTGTGTGTGTGTGTGTGTGTGTGAGTGAGAGAGAGAGAATGAATTTGAACGTGAACATGTATGTTTTGAATTAAATGTCTTGTTGAAACCCCACACTGTTGAAATGGGCCTGAGACCTGCTGTACTGTGTCCAAGGCTTCCACTCTGTTAAAGAAGCCCAGAGGGACCATCCACTGATTGAAATTCCTTTCACCGTGCCCATTTCTTTTGGCATCTCTTGGTCCTCTGGCAGTCGTGAGCAGCGACTCCCAGCAGTGCTCAGGTCTTCTGTTGTTTTCAAGTTGTCTTCTGTTTAGACAGCCTTATTTATGCAGTGCCCATCACTCCAGCTCACGTATAGCAAAGCCAAAAACAGACCTGCATCCATTAAAGATATTTAAAGTGTCGAGGGATGAGTTTTGTTCACTTCTGCTACGGCTCTCTTGAACGAGAT
Organism: Sternarchorhynchus goeldii; assembly: GCA_028565775.1. Classification (NCBI taxonomy): domain Eukaryota; kingdom Metazoa; phylum Chordata; class Actinopteri; order Gymnotiformes; family Apteronotidae; genus Sternarchorhynchus; species Sternarchorhynchus goeldii. The sequence goes on along the minus strand of JAOXYF010000443.1, from coordinate 5,741 downwards.
TTTGTTGTCCAGGAGAGCTTGTTCAGCACATGTATTTCAAGCCATTCCTGGTCAGAGGTGTTTTCATTTAGAAAGTGCTTAAGTTGGATCTTCAGTGCCTCTTCTTAGAACTCTTCTTGCTGGAGATATTGCTGGAGATATTGCTGGAGATATTGCTGGAGATATTGCTGCTCTGATGTGTATTTCGTTCCTAGTTGAACACAAGATCAGGCTGCAGATGTGTAATTGGTGATCAGTATGGTGGACCATGTACTTGAGAGTCAAAGATCTATAGCTTGTGCAGTAGATTATTGTGTTGCACAGAATATCTTGATGAATCATGATTCCAATAAACTAAATCTCCATTCTGGCCCTTGATTTCAAACACCTTTGACTGCTTCAATTGTTGCACAACAGTTACGTTCAGGCTGAGAATTGTTAAGTCAGAAGGGCACAGTCAAAAAGCTACATGCAGCATCAAAATAAGGACGGTGACAAGTAAAGAATTTAATTAAAAAATTTTACATTTTCGCATTTAGCAGATGCCGTTATCTAGAGTGACTTGCAAAAGTATTTTGTCACCTAGAATGTATCCTAACCAGTACAGTAGGATAGAGAGAAAGATACCGTTGAACTAGATTCCTGCCAAAATACCTGAGTCATTGCTGATACCTAGAAGAAATGCAAACAGAAGAAGGACAATATCAAACACCACCAAACAACAATAACAAAGCTTAAAGCATCAAAGGCACACCAGAAGGTTGCTGTCGACAGCAAGCATGCAGTGGTACTGCTAATCAGCTGCACCCACAGCTAACCGATACTTTTTTTGCTACGTTCTATAACATTGTAAGCAGTAACAAGTTTCTAGTTTTTGTACGTGGTTCATGTTCCTACTGTCATTTTCTTGTTAGCCAACATTAGCTTGCAGGCCAGTGTAAATGTAACATTAGGTTTCGGATACTGTTCCAAGTCCTTGCGATTCAGATTGTATGTTAGCAACCTCATAAGTAAATGAGACTGGTGTCCTGTCTAGCTGGTTCAGGTGTGAAGTGTCCCGTCTGACAGGGCTGGTTTAGGTATAAAGTTCCTGCAGAGCTCAGTCAGGCACCCAAGGTTCCAGTTGCTCTGGAGCACATTTCCTGGGATGTGCGATCTCCCTTCTCACCTTTTTAAATCGACAAGTTAACTGGACTCTGAAGACAGAAGCTGTCGGGCCAAATTTCAAAAGCTGATGAGCAGATGCGCCAGGACTGGGTGGAGGAGAGATGATCCCCTTCTTGGCTTCTCTGCTACTCCATCCATCCATCCATCCATTCATCCCTTCCTAAATGTGTAGAATGGCTTCATGCAGTGGATATTGATTAGGATGCTGATGCCTTGTTATTCATCAGGTTGTATGTAAATGAATAAAGGGGTGAAAGAGCTCTTGAACATGTAAGAACTCTTTGATACGGAAGGTAGGAATTTCAAGATGAGGTTTCATTTCAGGGCTTGTAGGTCTACTTCCAAAAAAACCCACTGCAAATATAGTCTGCCATCAGCAACCTGAAATTACGTTGCCACGTGAGTTTGATTATTTTTTTGCTGTCAGCCTGTATCATTTGGTTTGTTATTTTACACTGTTCTAAACACATATTGCTGGACTGCAAAAGCGTCCCTGTCTCAGACTGGGAGGGGAAGCGGGTGAGGAGGTGGTGGTGTGTCCAGACGTGCGCTCCACTGTGGCAGGAGACTCAGGATATCCTGTGGGGCTGGGGCTTGGACAGGAACTGTCGCCACACCACTGGCACCAGTACAGGAAGTGGCTCCTAGGAGACGCCTGGGTTCTTGGCAGCCATTTTGGAGGTGTAGAGTACACCAGTGGCTTCGTGTTTGAAAAGGGACGGTTTCCTCCCTCCCTGTCTCCTCTATCTCCATATTTATGTTGTCTTGCATGTGTGGTTGAGTGTGTTTGCTTGAGTGTGCAGTCGTGATCAGCTCTGCATTATTGTATATTTGTGGTTGTCAGTTAAAACAAGAACACATGTTTGTGGGATTCTTTGATTTGTAACTGCAGTGCTGAGCTGTACTGCCAGACCACTGGTTAACGCAACATCGTTCTTCACTTCTCTCACATAAGTGTTCATTATTCCCTCTATTGTTGGAGGATTGTACGATGACCTGCAAAACTCATTATGTGAGTGTGCGTGTGTGCAGCTCCCCTTTGAATGTATTTAAATATGGAACAAACCCTTCAAACCACTGTAATTGTCAGATAATGTTATAAAGTCTAAAGCGAGTAACAACAGAGTTTTAACCCAAGATACAGATAAGGGAAAACATGCTAATAAAATAGTGATTGTAGTGTGTGCATGTGTGTGTGTGTGTCTTTGTGCTTGTGCATGCGTGTATGTGTGTGTGTGTGTGTGTGTGTGTGTGTGTGTGTGTGTGTGTGTGTGTCCTGTGCATGCTGTCCTGCCTTGCTACAACCTCTGGGGAACATTTCTAACTGCTTACTCATAAGACGGTTAGTGAGTTAGAACTTTTTCTCACTTTCCAACCCTGTTCCCTCAGTTGTCTTATACAACAAGTTGATGTGATGATCTCACACACACACACACACACCGAATACACTGTGCACACGTGCAAACGTTCAGAATGTTCAGAGAAAACCTTCACCTAAGCTTGGAAAATTTCTCCCATTGCCTTCAGATTTAAGGGGTGAAATCTGGCTGCTTACCTTGGCACACAGGGCTTCATAAAATAAGCCATCTTAAAAGTAGGTGGTCTCTCTCTCTCTCTCTCTCTCTCTCTCTCTGTACATTCATGTGTATGTATGCATGTGCTTTGTGTTTGGGGAGGCTCCATGCATTCACACATTGTGTGTGTGTGTGTGTGTGTGTGTGTGTGTGTGTGTGTGTGTGTGTGTGTGTGTGTGTGTGTGTGTGTTCTTTTAGATGTTTGTAAGTGTATTTTTGTGTCTTAACATCTGGGAGCGGATATGTTTTATTCCAGAACTCTTTTGGTCATCTTCTATGATGAATCATTTATTTGTGTGATGTCCTCTAGGAGGAAGGGAATCATTACATCAGCAATGTACATGTGTGAGCATGTGTCCACACTGGCTCCCACACGGACACTGCAGTTACACGTGCACGTGTGTGTTTGTGTGCACGTGTGTGTTTGTGTGCACGTGTGTGTTTGTGTGCACGTGTGTGTTTGTGTATGTGTTGCAATAGGGTGGATAAAGGAAAAGTGTATTGTCTGGATGGTTTTGCAAGTTTTGGCCTAGTAAAAATAAATATTTGGGATTTTGGTCCTGCAGTTCGATTGCAGAGTGTCAGGTTACACCCAGGTCCTGCTGGAATGAGCGTGTTGGCCTGTTGCACTCGTTCTGGCAAGACTGTGTGTGTGTTTCTGTGAATATGTGTGTGTGTGTGAGTGAGTGCAGCATGTATATAATTTCTTCATCTGATTCAGTAAGGATGACGTGGTGAGATCACACAGTTCATTCTCCAGAGCTGTGTGGGATAACTGGGTTCATGATGACACAGTTTGGCTGGTGCCATGTGGAGCAGACTCCTCACCACTCTTCTATACCATGACGTGATTAGACAGGAGTGTTGTCACAAACAAGACATCCTCCTTGTCCTTGTCTGACATGCGAACGTGGTGGTTATATAGTACACAGTGCTTCAGCCCACGGATTAAACCCATTAATGACCTAGATAGCAGAACTAGTTTGCATCTTCTAGAGACTTGTATTCCCTGCAGAACATTCCTATTGGCTCCGAAAGACTTGGATTTCCTTCAAGAGATTCCTATTGGAATATATACCAGAGACTGTGCTTCAGCTGCCCTAGAGGTAAGGGCATTGGCTGGCTGCATTATCCATGCCAGGTTTGGTTCCGCCCCCTGACCAGTCAGGTGGTGACCGATTAGAAATGAATGTGGAACATTAGTGAGCTGGTTTGGAGCTGCGCTGTAGCTGCCTGAGGCGATTGGCTCCTCCCACCTGCCCCGCCCGCCGCTGTAGGAGACCGAGGTCATACGAGTTCATTATCAACCTGTGAGTCATGTGAAGTGTCGACATGGTGTTGAGGGAAGTTTAAAGTGTGCGTGCGAAACGCAGGGGTACATGGGTAAGGTGCGAGCTTGGTGTGTGTGACTGTGTGTATGTTATAGCAGTTTATCTTGGGCACTGGGTTCAGGGGCCTTCATGCCTCAAGCTTTTGTTTTGGCTTCTTTTTTGTGGTGCTGATATCTGAGGTTGAGTTGGTGCGGAGGAGTAACTGGGTGTGTGTCGGTTTGTTCATCACTGTTTGCAGAAGTGAAATCTGAGCTGCTTTTTTTTTTTTTTTTCTCCCTCATGGAGATTTTGCTAAGATACGTTTATTCAAGGAAAGAAGCCCTCCTGTAAGCACCGGCCAATCTGCCTTCCAGACCGTGGCATCGCATGACGGTCGCTGTCCCAATACCTGCAGTTCTCTGGAAAAAGCTGAAGACACTTTGTTAAAACCAAGGTGAAGAAAACAAGAAAAGCAGTCATCATAATCAACGGTTAAAGAATGAGATTAAAAGAGCCAGATGTTGTAGATTCATCTGAGCATTTAACTGGAGGTTCCTTCTGCTTTCCATCAGTCAGAGCTCCGATCTTAAAAATACTCCTCTGGAAAATTTGCACCACAACAGTGTTCTCTTCTTAATGAGCGTTCCACCTCGGCTGGAACTAAGACAACGGAACCGAGCAAAACTTTGAAAACGAGAGTGAGCCGGCATCGTTGTTTGTTGCCGATGTAATGTTTTTATATAGTATTGTTCTGTCTTTAGTATGGGACTGCAGTCCTAGATGTTCCAGTGCACTTTGCTCAGTGGATTGTGGGCCTTCCTGTTTCCCACAGCACGACCACTTTCCTTCGCTCACGGCAATAAAAAATGTGAGACAAACCGATGACATGTATTATCCGTGCAGTGGGCCGCCCTGCTGCTCCCCAATGTGCCCCTTTCAGTCCTGTGCATGTGTCCCGAAGGCCCTGCGAGGGTATCTTGCAGCTGAACACACACACAGACTGACTGGCATCTAACTGTATACACAAGCTCACACATGCACACACAACTACCTTTCTGCAGAATCCAGTAGGCTTGTGTAAATGATCAGCAGTAATTAATGGGAGTAAATTAATTATCACTTGAACCAGTCATTTCTAGGATGGGGTGGTAAAGCCAATCGACTTTACAGGCTTCACATTTCATCTTTACAATAATTAAAAAATGATAAACACACAGAGACGGGCGGCTATATAAGTTGTCTTGCAACTCTGTATGCTGTCCACACACACATGCATGCTCTCAGAGAGAGATCTGCTGTGTCTCCAAGGCCAGTCTCCAGAGGTTAGAACATTGATTAGAATGGAGTGCAGTAGGGCAGCTGGTCGATAGAAGCCTATTAAAGAGATGTACCTGCACTCACTGAAACGCCAGCATACGTCAGTGTGGGTGTGAGTGTGGGTGGATGTGGGTGTAGGTGGGGGTGTAGGGGTGTGGGTGTATGTGCGAGGGTAGGGGTGTAGGGGTGTGGGTGTATGTGTGAGGGTAGGGATGTAGGGGTGTGTGGGTGTATGTGTGAGGATAGGGGTGTATGTGCGAGGGTGTATGTTTGAGGGTAGGGGTGTATGTGTGAGGGTGGGGGGTGTATGGGTGAGGGTGTTTTTGTGAGTGTTGGCGTGTGTGGGTGTGGGTGTGGGTGTATGGGTGAGGGTTGGTTGTATCCTGGACTGTTT
>JAOXYF010000441.1:914-11897 GCA_028565775.1 Sternarchorhynchus goeldii | reverse complement strand
TGTGTGTGTGTGTGTGTGTGTGTGTGTGTGTGTGTGTGTGTGTGTGAGAGAGAGAGAGAGAGAGAGAGAGAGAGGGAGAGGGAGAGAGAGTTGGGAGGATCACCACCCAGTCTCGTCGAACATGGAGAAATGTCTTGATCAGAGTCTAGGTCTGTGTCACCACATCCTTGGAGGAGCCCATGACTGCAGAGGTTGCTTGAAGCTCTGTACACCGCCTTCATCACACTGCTTTGATATCAAGCGCGTTAACGCACTCTGTGCAATAGCTTACATCAAATATGTCTGACTGAATTTCCTCCTGCACATAAGAAAGCAAGCAATCGTTTGCAACGTTTACCCTGGCTTTATTTGGGTTTAATTTTGCAGACACAACTTACAGTCGACGTATGCGCGAGGAAGGCTTGTTGCGAGTTGTATAACCAAGCGCTCATCGAACGCCCACTCGCGCACTAAACATAGGCCGCGAGTGATGACCCACGCTCCTCCACTCTCGCGCTTTCATTTCTTCTCAAAAGCTCGCTAGTGGGAGGCAAGTAGGCTTCGCCACGGGATCTACTGAAATCGCTGGAGTGGGAGCAAATGAATACAACTTCAATAATCACACCCAGTACCGTAAAATAGCTGTACATTCTGTGGGATTCTCTGAAAGGAAGACTGAAGGCGGAGTTCCGTTAGAGGGCCTTGGACGTTTCTGACTATCGATGTGCCCTTAATTCTTATAATCCTTAACTCAAGATGTTTACCTTTTTCTACAGAACTAGCCTAAAAGTTTTGTGATATGAACCTAATATGAGAGTGTTATTCATAACAGGTAATTGGAGAGAGAGAGAGAGAGAGAGAGAGAGCGCGAGAGAGAGAGAGAGACCATGACATCTGCAGTGTATTCATGTGGGCTAGGGATAGGGTTCAACAAAAAGGTAATACAATAGTAATAAACACAGGTGTACACAAGTACACACACACACAAAGAAACACAGATTATTATTTAAGTCCAAGATGAATGAAAAACAGAATCAGCAGAATATGTAGAGTCATTAACAGGACAGCCCTCCACCTGACTGACCCGTCCGCATCACTGACCATTTGAACAGTGGAGGTGCACTGAGTGCTAAGAATAGAACAGAACAGAACAGTGAATCATATTTGTTTACATTATTTACTTATTATTTTTTCACAGCTAAATGATCCTGCTAATGTTCCTGTAAACACTGGTCCAAATGTCAGAAAAAAACTGTTACGTGTACCTGATCTTTTCTTTTGCGTGAGAGCCGAGCATTGCAATTTTCAACCCAAAGCTTTGAATATTCGAACAGTAATGAAGTCGTGCCGTGCATATCTCATTGAACACCGGTGTAGTGAGCAGTGCGGCATGAAACATCCGGAAGTGAAGCAGGGCCAGGGGGCAGAGAGAGGACTGCAGCAACTGCACAGCCCAGAAAACCAGTGTCAACAGAAAAAAAGGATGGCACACATCAGTTTAATGACTCGCCGTTTTTATGCTGTTTGACGTTTTCTTGGACCTTTTCCTCTCTATCTCTGCCTTGTTTTTTTAGCTTTAGTGTCTCTTTTTGCTCTGTCCCTTCCACTCCTACTACCCGCCACCCCCATCACCCCGTTTCACTCTGCCCTATGCACATAGCGCTGCGGTTGATTAGTTAAGCAGTGTTATAGCTCCACCTGCAGGCAGATCAACACATTGTCTCTCGCTTTCTCTCATATTCGCGCTTTCTCTCTCTCTCTATCTAGCCGCAATAAGATGCTGCATCTTTGGACTATTTTGGATCTAGCCCAGCAAAATGATGCATGCTTATATAATCTTATCTTTACCTGAAACCTGTGTGAAATTCTCGATTTTTTATTTTATTATATGCATTTAGATTATGCTGATGTGTGATGTGATTTAGAGATCTTTTTAATTTCTATTTAAGAATGTTAACACAACTGATAGTAAAATAGTCATATTAAGCAAGTTCAAGGTGTTTCTTCATGTGCCCTGATGGTTGAAGTGGTATTTGCCTATATACTCTGATGCACTGCAGCACTGAAGGCAGCAGTAAATTTTTCTAAAACAACCCCTCTCTATTTGTTTCCGCTTGTAAAGAATCCAGTGTATACCCTTCTATCATTTTCCACCGTAGAGAACTAACTAGGGTCAATGATACCACAGGTGGAACCTCTGTATAAACAGGTGGCTTGGACACATTTGGATTAATGATTGGGCACACACACACACACACACACACACACACACACACACACACACACACGTGTGCACGTATACACATACACCCCCCACACACACACACTCCCCACACCTTAATCACTTGTAATATGTTATAAATAACTGATCTTTTAACATGGTGCATTATTTATAAGCATGTGGATGTACTGCCATGCACCCCCTCACATTCCTAATTAGCTTTGGGATCAAACACAGAGAGAATGCAGGCAGCATTTGCAGTTAGATAAACAGTTCAGTGGATCATGTGCATTGGATAAAGTTATGAGTTTTTTAAAAACAAGATGTTAAAGAAAAAAATTTATGTAAACATTGTTATAAATTAATTCCTCAGTGATCTCTCTGTGTATCAATTATTCTCTGTCAGTACAAAAACACAGCTATTACTGTATCTAGCAGCACACCCAGTAGGGATTCTATAGGTAGTTCAAGGGCACAGTTCCATTCATGGGAAATGGAGACATTGGAGACAATGTTAGCACAGTGTTGCCTATTGGTTCCCAAGAACCCCACGTAGTGCATGCCAAGTCAATTTTATTTATGTGCCATTTTTTGCAACACAAATTGTCAAAGCAGCTTTACGAACGTATGTTTAGGTCTATGTGTCTAATGAGCAAGCCAGTGGTTGACAGTGACGAGGAAAACTTCCTAGGCAGATTTAGGAAGAAACCTTGGAAAGACCAAGACTGAGGAGGGAAACTAGCCTCCTTGGGTGGACAAGCAGTCAATGCTTTGGTGCACTTTAGATATCTAGTGTGGTTGAGCTTGATAGAAACATCTGTTTTAACATGTGGCATGAGAGGGATCAATAAATTGCACTAAGCATGTGTGAGTTTATGCATCCTTGGGCACCAACAGTGCGGTATGCTGTCCCCACTGCTATCAGGACGAGATAAGGTAAACACATTTCAAAACCCAACAAGAAACCAGTAAAATTGACTAGTCTGCCTTGACACACCAATTCCATCTACTGTATTTGCATTCTTTGTGCATTAGCTGACTCTGGTAAACTAGATTATTGGAGTCCTGCAAGGGCAAAAAGGAGCCGTTCCAAGGGGAAGGAGGCCAGCTAGTGGCAAAAAAAAAAGACAATTAAAATGAGTTTTAAAAAAATAAATAAATAAATAAATAAATATATTGGAGCAAACTAATCAAAGACATGAATGCCCCACTTTTAGAGAATCCTGCAAGGTATAAGATTATGCACCATCAGCCAGTCGATATGTGCTCTTGAGACTGACCTTTGTTGCTTAGCTTTATACTTTCTTTTTAAAGTTCCTTGAATTTACCTGGGAGAAGGAATTGGATCCTCCGAAATATTTGGTGAGCCAGCCAGGAGTGGAATGGCTGGACACTGTGGCGGAAAAGGCAAACAGCACGTTTTTGAAATTCTGTATTGGTAGCACCGATTCTCTTGCTTAGGTAGCCTGCCCAGTCAACACTAAATTGAAGCATGATGCTCTCCAATAACAAGACAGACAATGATGTTTGTAACAATTCAGGAGTGTTCGACAGAGACGGATCCAGTCGCAGGATAAATACCTTGTATTTATTTGGAGCAGGCAAAAACAGTAATGAGACAGCATCAGGAACCAGGTCAGAGAAGGCAGAGGTACAAAGAGAGCAAGGCAAAAACAATCCAAAAAACCAGGCACAGTCAAAAACCAAGAATGGCAGCAAGAACAGGCAGAAGTACAAAAGGGCTGAACAAAAGGACCAAAAACCAGAGACATAAGGGGAGTCAAGAAAACCCCCCCCAGAAAAATCAGAGAATGCTCAGTATGCACAGGGTAGGCAATACTTCGCAGTGAGTAGAGAGTATGGAGATCCTGATATAGGGGTGCTGATGACGGAATGAGGAACAGGTGCAAGCGGAAAAAAAAAAAAATAAAAAATCCAGGAATCTAGAACTCTGGGGAGTGAAACCTCGAGTCCAGATGAGGTACTGCTGGATCTGAGAACCCCCACCCTCCCCACGAATGAGCAGCACCGGACGTGCTGAACTCAACACCAGGCAACCTAGGGACAGAAAAGAAAGACTGAGCACAGGTGGGGGCACAACCACGGGGGGGGGGGAGCCAAGACAAGGAACAGAAGCCAAGCGTGAAACAGGAACCAAACAAAGAGGCAGACGAGGGGCAGAAACAGAGGATGCAGGACGAGGGACAGTGACCACTGGAGAAGCGAAAAATGGAGAAGGCACAGAAACAGGACAACCAGCAAGTAAAAAAGGGTGCTTAGGAACATGGAAGGCCGGATCAGGAACAAGACCAGAAGGAATGGGTACCAAGGCAGAAACAGGATCAGGACAGGAAGGACCAGGGGGCACAACAAAAACAGGAACAGGGAAAACACAGAACCAGGAACAGAAACAGGACAGTATTAGTAGCACAATAGACACATGAACCGGAACCAAAACAAAAGCAGACAGTAGGACATTAATGACCAGATACAGGAGTCCAGGTAGGCACGGCCGGGGATATGGCAACAAATGGAGACGGAAACAAAACCAGGAAAAGCAGATGGTAATATCACAGGCACAGAGTACAATACTTTGATAACACCCCCTCAAGTCTGAGAGCTATTAGGATCCCACACAAGTGCACCCACAGATGCACCAGGAGGGCAGTAGGGAGTGGCCGCAGGCATGGGGGGACTGAAAGGACCACAGGGCATGGCATCAGATGGCCAGGGCAGATCACGAGGAGTGGCCTCGGGCATCAGGGTACGACTGGATGGTGGTCTCATCCTTGGGGCCATCTACCTCGGTGTTGGGACCCGGAGAACAGGCGATGGCACACAGTGGGTCTGGCGAGTCCAGGGGTGCGGTAACAGCATTAGGCAGCGGGTCTGGAGGTGTGGCTTTAGCAGGCAGCGGGTCCGGCTGTCCCGGAGGGGTGGCTGCTGCTGGTGGTAGGTCCAGTAGATGCAGAAAACACAGCTACAGCAGACTGTGCGTCGGGCTTGTCAAGAGGAGCAGGTGATGCCGGCAGTGACCACAGATCTGCAGCGGTGCCGGCATCAGTGGCGGGGTCTGCGTCCTTCACATTGCAGAGAGAAGTTCTGAGGCTGCGGCTGCTTCACAGCCAGGAACTAGGCTGTTCCACTGGGAACACGTATCCCTAAACCCATCATAAACACGGGTGGAGAACCTTGCTCTCATTAGGTTATAGAACCCCTCCGGTGTCCACATCTCCACAGAGCGGTGTTCAAGGGCTAGGGTAGCCCACTGCTAGCCATTGCATTCTCTGGGCATCCATAGGGTGCAGTACCTGGGGAAGGCCATGTCAGGTCTGGAGGGATGGTGGCCTTGTGGGTTCTCCCTTTTGTCAGGGAGAAGACGTTTTGGAAGGTCAGAGGAAAGAGTTCCTCTCCAGCAAAAGGTGAAGCCTTTTTAGCCCTGGAGGCTTTCTTGGTTCTGCAACCAGAGTACTGGTTATTTTGTAGCACAGACTTTCCTGCTGGATCCATAGTACACAAAGTATTCTGTAACAATTCAGGAGCATCTGACAGAGGAGGATCTATTCACAGGATAATACCTTGTGTTGTCATAACAAGACAGGATCAGAACCAAGGCAGAAGTACAAAAAAGAGCAAGGCAAAAACAGAATCCAAAAAAACATGCACAGAGTCAAAAACCAAGAAGGGCAGATGGACAAAAGGGCTGAGCAAAAGGACCAAAAACCAGAAACATAAGAGGACTCAAGGAAAAACCCAGAATTACCACACACCAGCATGCCCACTCAGTATACACAGGGCAGGCAGTACTTTGCAGTGAGTAGTGATTATAGAGATCCTGATATAGAGGTGCTGATGACGGGAATGAGGAACAGGGGCGAGTGGAAAAGTCCAGGAATCTAGAACTCTGGGGAGTGAGACCTCTGGAGACTGGATGAGGTACTGCCAGATCTGACAATGTTGGAATGACACAAAGGTTGAAATTCCTACTGTCAAGCAGGATGAACATTTGTTAAAAACATTGTACAGACACGGGGTTAAAATTTCGTAAAATTGCTAAGGGGCAAAAATAAAGTAATAATATATATGGGACATGCTAGGTCAAGGGAGTAATGAACATCTAAATAGAAGAAGTTTGTGATAGCCATTTATCAGAAATGAATTACATCATTAAACAAAACAAAAATTGGACAGCAAAGACTAAAGCTGACACCAAGTAGGAATTTCACAGTCTGAAGAAAAGACAGAAAAGATAGAAGAGAAGTTTCTAAGCCATAGTTCAGCCTGTAACAGAGAAACCCTGACTGTGATCTACCAAGTGATACAGGAGAACACCCTTAGAGCTATTGAACATTGTTTTTTTTTCTACTTCAGAAACTTCTGTCCCAAAACAGATAAAGAAGAAACAAAGCAGGACAAGAACATGTTAAATGATCACAAGTTCAGAGAAGCACTAATGAGAAACATGAAATGGACCCGAGTGGTGATGGAACCAATGATCCCTGTGAAGATCCTTCAGCTCTCCAACTTCCCATATTGAATACTAAGACAAAGACCTAGGTATGTCCTGTGGAGCTTTGCTGATTTGAAAGGTCAATGACCTAGTGAGACTGGAAGCATGTGGACAGAGTTGGATAACTAAATTTGAGACATGGCTAGAAATCAAATCTGAGAAATCAAAAAGTTGCATGAAAAGACATGACAAAGATTTTTTTTTCTGAAGCAAGCCTGAAAGTAGTTAACACCAAACACTTTGATGAGAAACTTTTTTATGCACTGGGCAGCATTATGGGATACAATAAGAGAACAATACCTCATTGACAGCAAATACTGCAAGATTCAATACCCACTAAAGGGGGGTTAATTTCTGTACAACTTCTGCAAACACATACTGCATAAGTGGCTGCAGTTGCTGTTGTCTGCAAACTGGAAAGAGGACTTTCTTGTATCATTTACACTTACTCATGTGTGCCACATGTATTAGACAACTGAGAATTTATTTACTAACGGTGAAACCTGCAGGAAATATAATGTATATGACATTTCAGGTCCAAACAGGACATGTACTAAATCAACATAGACTTTTTGACATGACAGAAAAAAAACAGTACTGGTAAACAAATTTGCTACTTGGGTGGAGGGCTTTCCATCCAAACACAAATATATATATACAAAAAAGTTGCTACTAGTTTAGCAAAACAAGTAATTCCAAGGGTTGGTATATCCAAGACAATCAGCCTGGATAGTGCCAGCCATTTTGTAAACAACATGATTAGCAGGCCAACACAACAACTTGACATTAAACACAAGCTCTCCTGTGTGTACTACTCAAAACTGGTGAGAATAATAGAGAGAGCAAATGGGACAATCAAATTCAAACTGGCAATCTGGACTGACTTGGGTAGCAAAGTTACCCCTTACCCTGAAAAAGTTATAACACACATAATATGCTGTCTGGAAGACCAATACTGATACTATTCACAGAGTATCTAGGCCTGTAGTTGGACCAGCTAGAAACTGATTTGTCAAAATGCTTGAAAGAATGAATTTCTTTATATCATCAAGTAAAGGAAGCCATCTTATATCGCAAAGAACCAATGAAACCTCAACCTACAAAAGCTGGGCAATGAGGTCTACATGATGGTATATGTAGACCCAGTGTGGAATGATGCAACGTTGGTGGACGCCTTTCTGCATGGCTCGAGGGGGGAACTCCATGCGGAACTCTCTCTGAAGCAGGAGGAAACAAACCTAAATAGCATGGTGAGTCTTACGATCACTTATGACTGCCTGCTACAGGAACACCTCGCTTCCGCTCCCCGTTCTCAAGCGAGTGCAGGCGTCAAACGGAAGACCTGTGGGCCCTGGACTTATAAGACTTACAAGCCTACGCTTGTGGATCGGTAACCACTTTGAGACCCGGTCCTTCGTGTTGTTCCCTGCACTCTCTCAGCCTGTCACATTAAGAATCCACTGGCTCAGGAGTATCTGGGTGTTCCTTAGGAGCCTTCTTGAGTGGTGTCCCCAGTGCCGTATTCACCTGAAGATGGGACCTGAACCCCTCCAGTCCACCTCCATCGAGAGCCCTGATGCCACATGCCCAATGACACTGCCTGCCTCATACCGCGATCTGGCGGAGGTCTTCAGCCCACAGCAATCCAACAAACTGCCTCCCCATCATCCATGGGATTGTGCTGTGGAGCTGAAGGACAATGCGGTCCCGCCATGAGGTAAGGCATACCCTCTGCCCCAGTGAGGGCATAAGATCATTGGAACGATGGTAGGGAAACAACCATGTTAGGAGCAGCAGTCCAATTACGGGCCTTAAAATGAACTGTGAAATATTCTAGATGAAAAAAAGTTTAATGGATGGTAAAGGTGTTATTTGATTCACTGACTTATTTATATTAAGAATTTTGGTGTAGAACAGTTTGAACAGTTTCATGTTGGTCTTTTGGTTGACAGTATCTTTCCGATTCCTGATTTAAATAAACAGAATCTTGATAGAAAAAAAACTAAAGAATTGGTAACAAAAGGGTGATTCTTACTCATGCATAATAATCATAAAGATAGTCCATCATGTTATCATGCACAAAAGCCAGAAAGACAGGAATTTTCTTACTTCGATTGGCAAATTAAAGATGGTTATTCACCTGTCTCTAGGAATGAATGGATATAATTCATTTAATCGCGAATATAAGAAACATGGTCACAAACTATTCTACTTATTGAACATACTGATTATTGATGACTATGAAAATTACTGCGATCAGAAAATGGGGGGAATGTAGAATAATAATCAGAGCATACATTTTCTACTTTTATACTACTGTATCTATTTCTACATTTTAAAAATGTGACTCCGGAGGGAATGCTGAAATGAGCTATGTGTGTGTGTGATTTTAAGCGTCCTTGGGCACCAGCTGTACCCATCACCATCAGGAAGAGATGAGGTAAACAAATTCCAAGACCCAAGAAAAGGCCAGTAAAACTGACTAATAGATATAGCTCATACCGTACTGAACTGTCTGTACATATTTAAGAGCTATATGCGTCAATGCTGACAAGGGAGGAAACGGGACACATCGTTGAGATTAGTCCGACCCAGTACGTGGGTTTTATTCGCCGTAGCTGCATTCTTTTCGCATTAGCTATCTGACCAACTGACTCTGGTAAATTTGATTATTGGAGTCCTTCAAGGGCAAAGGAGTTATCCCAAGGAATAGGGTGACACCTAGTGGCAAATAAAGAAAATTAAAGTGAGTTAGGAAAATTAGAGTAAACCAATCAAAGGCAAGGATTCCCACTTTTAGAAAATCATGTAAGAAATGTAAAGTTATGCATTACCATCAGCCAGCGTTCTTTCTCAAGACTTATTCTTTGTTATAAAGTTCATTTTGTTTTTAAATATTTATCATTTTATCTTCTAATTTACTTGGGAGAATTAAAAATAATCATCTACAACAAAACACACATACCTACCCACATATACATATTGCCCCAGAAAGTTGTGCCCTTTATTATTATTTATTTAGATTAGCCCATCCAGAACATCTGCACAGGGAGAGAGCCAGTAGTGATGCTGGGATTAGCCCACCCAGAACATCTGCACAGGGAGAGAGCCAGTAGTGATGCTGGGATTAGCCCACCCAGAACATCTGCACAGGGAGAGAGCCAGTAGTGATGCTGGGATTAGCCCACCCAGAACATCTGCAAAATATACATGAGCTGCTGTACTCAGCCATGGAGCTGTTGGCATAGCATGAGCCCAAGTCTGTCTTATTCGACACATAATGAGCCACCTATGGGAAATTTTCTCTCTCTCTCTCTCTCTGTCTCTCTCCTTCTCTCTTTTCATTCTGTCTTATTCTCTTTCTCTTTTCTCACTCTCTCATTCTCACTCCCTGTCTTGTTCTTGAATCACTGGAAGTCTGTCTGAATGTGGATGGTGAATTGTTCATTAAACACACGGTGATCTGAATGGTCTCTCTCTCTCCATCTCTCTCTTTGTCCACCTTACTCCTCCTACTCTACCTTTCTTTTCCTCACGCTGCTCTACTCATCTTGAGGTAAGTCTGCTAAAACATCCAGGAAACAGTGAAGGTTCTATGTTGATATCCATGTCAAAGGATAAGTGTCTACAAAGGCTAACAAATGTGTGTTACAATTCGTTATCATCAGCTTTCAAAGGGTGGGTGTCCACTTAACCCCCTGTATAAAATACATTCCACTGTGCATAATGTTCTTGTTTGCTACCGGTTAGCATACTTAATTAACCTAATTAATTAATTAGATCACAGCACATTTTCTACATTGAATTTTCCAACCACTTATATATGATAATCTATGTGGGTATTATTTATGTTTTTAAAGTTTGACGGTGGTTGTATCAAGAGGATGGCATCTATGGTGATACGTGAGGTGTTTGAGGCTGAGGGCCAAACAAGGGTTATTGTACTACTATACCTATTTATAGTATCACTCAATGTACAGAGCACTAGGCATGGATTATAGTACTGTTCTAGCTGTTTATAGAGTCACTCAGTATGCACAGGGCTAGTGTGGATAGATGGATGGATGGATAGATAACAGAATAGCGATAGCGTAACAGGGTATAGCAGTATCTCTGGTGCAGCACTACTGTGTGTAGGAGTGTTTTCTGCTGCAGGGTACAGTGTATGCACTGGCACAAGCTGCACTCTGATGTTTAGTGTATGCACTGGCACAAGCTGCACTCTGATGTTTAGTGTATGCACTGGCACAAGCTGCACTCTGATGTTTAGTGT
>JAOXYF010000440.1:0-11898 GCA_028565775.1 Sternarchorhynchus goeldii | reverse complement strand
TAAATGTTTATATAATGAATTTATTTTGTTAATTATATGTTTAAAATGGGCATTCAGACCTGCCTTCTCTCTCTCTCCCTCTCGCGTGCGTGCGTGTGTGCGTGCGTGTGTGCGCGTGCGCGCGCTTTCATCCACAGGTTTGATAGACTACAACTTCCACTGTTTCCGGAAGGCCATCCATGAGGTGTTCGAGGTGGCATCCTTGGCCCGCAGGGGTCTCCTGGGGACGCAGCCCAACTCACCCGGTGCCGCCGTTAAAGCGGCCGCCCTCAACGGTACGCCCAGGGGTCTGGTGTGACCCTCGCAGAGGAGCGCAGGCTCCCCCCGCAGGCCGCCGGCAGGCCGCGCAGGCTCTGCCACGCTGACCCGAACTCACTCGAATGCTGAACTGCAGCAGCGGTATGTGGAGGAACCCTGCTGAACGGGAAGCGGATCTGACCGGTGAACTTTGTTGCTGCTTTTTAATAGTGTGTGTGTGTGTGTGTGTGTGTGTGTGTGTGTGTGTGTGTGTGTGTGTGTGTGTACACATATGCAGGGTGTGATCAGATGCTTCACCCTGCTCTCTTTGGAAACACTTGAGCTCAGCAAGCTACAGTTTAAAATGGTCTGTGCTTTCACAGCGAGGACAGGGTAAAGGGCAAGGCATGCCTGTGTGTGCATGCACACTTAAACACAGTGTAAACACAGGAGGATGAGCACCATGTGAAGATCCAGTTATTCTGGGCAGCCACTGAGATGTGTAGCTGCTACCTGAAGCTGCAGTTACTCTCTGCTTAAATCACTGGACTATAAACACCATTAGTGTAAAGCTGAGCAGTGGTAGGTGACGGTGATCTGCAGCAGCCTGTCCCGCATGGACAGGTTCTCTCTAAACATGAACCGAGCTGAATGACCAGGGCTTACAGGGACAATCCATCATTTTCTAGCAGAACTGCCATAATGTGTATTTTTATGCCAGTATGATGTATCTTTAAGAAGTCTGACCAGTTGTGGCTTTTTTGGGCTGAGTTACACGAAGCAGACTGAGCAAATTCATGAAAATTCATCCTAAAAAAAAGTCCACAAAAAAATTTAATCCTTTGATATTCTGTTTTAGAATGTTTTACAATATTCTAGAAGGATTTAGAATGCTGGTTTTGTCACGTTTCTGTCTGGAGGTGACTGATGGAGCAGCCTGTACCTACTGTAATCCTCTACTGTATTTTCCTTTTGCTCCAGAGCGAGACTGTGAGACCCATTGAGAGGCCTTATTCCAACATTATAACAGCTCTCAGGTCTATCTGCATGTCCATACCTCAGGGGTAAAGGGGGGTGGGGGGTGTTCACGTCTGAGGGAGGTCTGTGATTTGGTTAGACCCTTCATTAAAGAAAACACAGTAAGCTTAGCTGTTTCTGTGACGTCTTGGTCCTACAACAGTAGCATTACTACACTTTGTGTCTGTACATGTACTCGTCACAAACACACATACGCACTCATGCAAGAAAGCACTTTCAAGATCGATACATTCTCAACCAAGATCGAGATCTTTCCAGAATTTGCCCCTAACCAGCTGCTTTTTTCCACTAATGCAACCAGCAGTGTTGTAATAGTGAAAACAGGATGAATCTGGGGTTGGTTTCTCTCACACACGTGATTCGTAATAATGATTCGTAATCTCATGACACACCAACCAAATGTTTGTTAAAAAAGAAACCCCCAGAACTGGTTTGTTTGTCTGTTCCTTTTCCAGAACATTCTTGAGCTGACTCCTGCCAGCTTGTTTGTGTTGTAAAGGTCTGTGTGTTTAGGGGAACACAACCCCGAGGTATTTACATATGGTCCCAGTGATACTTTATCACTTCTGTGTGGGTTGGGGAACTCTGGGGGTTTTGGCATGGGACAAGAGGTTTCCATGTTCTGCTGCACATTCAAGAGGTTTCCATGTTCTGCTGCACAATCCTCCCCCCACCCCTTTTTTTACACAGTATTTTATATATTTGTATTCAGAAATGCACCGTGTGTGTTTGTGTGTGTGTGTATGTGCAAGAAATGAGAATAACTGTCATATTTTTTAATAAACCAGTGTGGAATCTAGGAATAATGTAATGATGGTTTGAAATGATAACGATTGTGGCTTCTGCTGTCCTGCGAATATTGACAATGTTTACTCATTTATTTTTGTTTAAAAAGACGTGGTTCTGTTAATAAAGTTATATTCCATTTCAGTAATGTCTGCTAAATGATTGTAATGATGCTGAAGTGCCTCTAGATGGCATAAGTTCTCTTGACATTGTCAAAGTCAATCTATATACGTGATGACCACATTTAAACGTTTTAAATGGTTTGCATTCAGTTGCATAGTCGGTAAACGATTAAATCAAGTGGTCGTGTGTGAATACTGGGATTCGGGTAAAATTAGCGTATAAACGCACATTCCTCGGTATCCTCCCACAATACCTGAGACTCAATGGCCCAAGTTTCACTGACGCTGAACTACTTTGGTGACACTTTTATTAGATAACTTCATTATGAGCATTATTACAGAAAACCGCTTTCCATCAGGCTCAGTAAACTGTTGATGTGTTCATGGTCGGTTGGTGATGGGACGTTAGTGTTTCGGGAAAAATCATGCATTTTGGATTACTGACAAACGCACAGAAGCACGCATCTCGCTGTACGTGGGCAGCTGGTTTCAGTGTGCTGTTATCTTAAGAATTTGGGAGACAGAAACACAAAGATGAGAAAAAGAACTGCGATCTAGCGATAACTGAAATTACAGATTTATTTAATGACAGGCTAGGCATCCTAGAGGCGGAGCCGCGTGACTCCAAAGTATCGCCCAAAAGGGTGGTTCCGTTTCTTTGGGTGATTTGAGCCGTTTACGATGCTCAGACTTCATTGTCCTACCGGCGCAAGAAGACACGCGACTCGGCCGGAGCGCGCGTGAGAGCGAGAGCGAGCGTAATAACTGAAGACCCATCAGCGGGGGGTTTTGAGGAAACGGTAAGAATCAGAGTTTAATCTGTACTGTTTTAAAAAAAGATTTACAATGAGACTGACAATAATCCGAGCAGGATTTCAATGAATGGGATTCAGTGGAGCAATGGAGCGTATTGTTTTCTGATGGAACTAATGATGTTCACCTAATTAGTTTTTTTACTTAGAAGTCTGGGCAGACGTGAGCGTTAAACATAGTTTGTCTATTTAACGTAAAATCACTTACCGACTGTTATTTACTCAGACATTTTCTAGATCTATAATAATCTAGAAATGACAATAGATCTATAATAATCAATAATCACTTTAGAGTGTCTGAACACCTGTGTAGTGGCCCGTAGTCTGCACTTGGATTATACAAAGAAGTGATGCAGTGGAGAGTGTTGTTTTTTCAGAGAAAAACACAAAACCCAAACTAAACAATCTGTGGCGTGACAATTACTTCATAACACAGACGGCAACGAAACAATGACCGTGACCGCACCGGGAGTGCGGGTATCGTCCCTAGGGGTCCAGTCACACAAGAATCAGGAAAAGCGAGTTATTTTGGTCCAAGCAGTCTGTTCTTTGTTGACCCGGGATGGAATGTGTGTGGCTTCCTATATCCGTTCTTCTCCTTTTCTCTGCGTGTTCACTTGTCTCTTCTGTCTCGTTTGCTCACTCGTATTACCAGATTTTTTTCACCCTCGCTTCTACGGCTCCGGCCATATTACACTGAACTCCGGAATGTATCGGTTCAGAGTTACCTAGCTATGGGCCGATGCAATGATCTATTATTAATTTCTCTTATGTCGAACGAAACCTGATTTTACTTGAACTTGAACAGGCCAACGGTAACCTATCGATTCAGCTCAATTTATAGTGCACGGAAAACAGCAGGCATTGCTCTGGATCTTGAAAGATGAGCGCGTTTTTTTATGCGTTTTTTTCCCGGGGGAGCTGTAAACGATCTCCATAACAATTTAGTCGTCTAGTCGCCATTTCATTTACATTTTACATTTCTGGTATTTGGCAGACGCTCTTATCCAGAGCGACTTACAAAGTGCTTAGGGATACTTGGAATATCTAGTGTAGCTCAGATAGACCCGAAAGCCAAGGTCCCCACCTTGGCTTATCGCGGAGCCTCTGATTAAATGATATGAAACAGCATTGAGGCCTAACGACTGGCGCCCTGTGATTAAACGGGGACGAGGTGCTGTCACATGAAGTTATAATTATAGCATTAAGCAAAAGTTAAACCAGTTGAATAGAGGCTTTAAAACACACCAAAAACCGTAAAGCCTAAAGTTATCTCTCATTCCAGTAAGCTGAAGGTGACATGGAATAGACAAGATATTTCAGTGTTGTCTGATTGGATGCAAAAAAAGACTTCAACTGACCTCAGATCAGTGAAATTTGGTTCACAGAAGCCACTGATTGGCACCCTCTGATCTGCTGGGGTGGCCTGTTTGAGTAAGGGAATGTCCAACTCCTTGGTATTTCTGACATGACTCACGCAGTCTTGGTTGAGGACAGATTAGTTCGGATATCATAGGAGACCACAAGGACTGAGTTGAAATCTTTGGAATGTAGTACAAACATACTATTAAACTCTTCCCAGTTCCCTGCATACACACTTACCAGACACGTTCTAAAAATAAATAAATAAACACCTACCTTGAACTTTATCACACAGCCTTGTTGCCATGGTGATGGTGTGCCAGTGTACTTACTGAGATGGAAGTGGTCCAGGACTCTTACCCAGCCAGCAGGGGTTCGGCAGGCAGAAACTGACCCCATAAAAAGGGCTGGAAGATGGATGATTCATTATCTATGGCTGTTTCTAATAAAGAGCTGTTTTTAATAATACGGCTGGTGTGTGGACACTAAACAGAATCATGTATAGAAAAGTACTTTGGCTTTTAACTGATGAAGGCTGCCTGATCTCGGTTGTGTAGTGGTGTGTGACCGGTCCCTTTGTGTCGAGTTGACGGGATGTTTTTAAACTGCCACCACCTGTATTCTGTTGCCTCCATCAGCCCTGCTGTTTCTGGGGTTCCTGTTCTGGTTTTGGGAGCTAGGAGGGAAGTTCCAGGGCTTTAGACCTCATTCTGTCTACACTTCAGAGGGAGCTTAGCCCACAATGTCAAAAAGTAACAAAAGCCAGTGTTTGGTCCCACCAGAAACCGACCCAACCCACTTTCTCTCGTCTTCATCTTTTCCATCTTAGCCTTAAAGTGAATCAATTGTTCTTTTGGACCAAATACCCAGAGGGTGTGTTTTGTAGACACATTCAGATTCTGATATGGAAAATAATTTCCACTAACATCCCATAAACATGTTACAGGACCAGAACAGGGGATGTGAGCAGCTAACACAGAACACTTTCCAGTACTGGCATACTGAAAGGAATCTTTCTCCATGAGTAATCATCAGAAACACCAGTCCTCTCTCTCCATCACTATCTCTCTACATCACTATCTCTCTCTATCTTTCTCTCTCTCTCTGAGTGTGGAATGTGTCATTTTTAGAGAATGAAGCAGTGGACGGAGGAAAGGTTACATTGAAGCTTTTTTGAGGCGTCACCGGGGAGACGGGGGTCAGGCAGCGCCACCATGTGGCCGACCGCAGCAGCAGTTCCGCTGTGTTCCAGACACTCCCTCCCATACACACGTTTCGATTCACATGCCAAGACACGCAGAGGGTCATGACGTTTGTTGGCACACGCTATACATGAAAACTGGTCCGGCTTGTCGGAGTATTTGTTCATTTTATTTTCGTGTTGTTCTGTAAACATCAGGCGTCTGTACACAGTCTTGGAGCGAGACGCATTGTTCTTCACTATAAAATACTTTCTGTGAGGTCTAAACCAAACACACACACACACACACACGCACACACACACACTGGATGACCTCACAATACTCTCTCAAACACACTCATTTACTATCAAACACATTTCAAATATATTTGCCTGAGACCGAACATCAATCATGTTTTCTTTTTCTTACTGTAAATGCATGTCTCTTCAGTCAAGAAATTTACTTCGGCTTCCAATTCCAACACATTGCTTGACATGTACATTATACACTCTTCTTCTCACACACATTACACACTACTAGAGCAGACACTCTTCTTCTCACACACATTACACACTACTAGAGCAGACATTCTTCTTCTCACACACATTACGCATATCTGGCATTTTCACCAGATGGTAGAAATATGTCCTTTGCTCACTTTAAGTAGAAGTTTAAATGCAGCTTTTCTGGAACAATCCAGATGTGAAAACCTGGATCCAATTAGTTGACTAACTAAGGGATGAACTCAAACCTAAATCATGAATGTTTCAGCTTACCACCTGAGCCTTCATCTGCCTCTTCTCTATAGCCATCTGGATCTGCAACACTATGAAACATGTCAGTGAGATGTGTCAGAGATGAAAAAGAATGTGTCAGTGACTGCGTATGACACTGGGCCCACGCAGTTAATTTATAACCCAAGTAGTGGTTAGGGTTAGGGTAATATGTCCAAAGGTGCATTAAGCTGAAGACTTGCAAGCAGTTGAGTACTAAGGTGCAAAACATGCAGGAAGGAAGCGTCTAAAATTTTAACTACTCGCTAGATGACGCGTGAGACCTTTTGAATAAAATATTAAATTATGATTATGATCTGTGCAAAGCTTTATTAAAGCATACGCATCATGAGATCACAAATCAATAGACGTCGTTTTCAGTTCACATAAAGAGTGAATAAGTAAGTAGCTCAATCTTCCCAGTGAAAACAGTGGCAGTATTCAAACCCATACAGCCATTTCTGCTTTTGGCTTGGGTTTAAACACACCATTAACCATCAGAGTTGCATGGTTCCTATGGCGACCTGCACCGTGTAGCTTCATGGCGTGGAGACGGAACGCCACCACCCTTCCTGTATTATGATTCGCCTCCATGATGTGGAGGTCATTAACAGGTGAAGTGACCCATAGCTGAGCTTCACAAGAAACAGGCGTCATGTCCCAGTCCAGGTCGCTAACGTGGCTAACAACGAAGCATGAGTCAGCATGACGTCACCCTTAGGACGCCCTACGGGATTCTGTTGTTTTTTTTCTCTTTTTTTCAGGGTGAAGTTTATTCTTTAAAACATGTACCTTTACTTTCTGATACATATCAGTACATTCCTCATTTCATTTGTTTATACTGTAGCAACATCACACTGTTGATAATGGTGTTCTAGGAACCCATTCGGGAAGAGTTTGTTCTTTATGCTGGGACCACACAACTGATTGTACCTCGCTGAGGCAGTTTCAATCATCCAAAACGATCTGGGATTTAATTAGATTGCTTGATACCCACGCACATACCCCACACAACCAAGGAAAAGCACACACATAGGAAAGGAAGAGCACACACACACACACACACACAAACTCATTTTGTTCACACACACATTTTTATTTTCTGTAGTAGCCTATTGCTGTTTTTGGTGAAATCTAGTGAAATCTAAACATAAACATATCAAACACACAAACTGGACAGCTGGGCAGGCTTTTCCAATGACGCACGTGTTCTTACCATCAGGAACTCTGGCCATCATGACGGCATGGAATCATTCCACCAGAGGCACAGCATGACATTTCTAACTCTTTCGAAGCAACTTGTTAAATACACAGGAAAAGCTAAAACTCTAGACTAAACATTATTAACCCCTGCAGTGATTGCAATAACACCTGTGTGCCTTTTGCAGAAATTTATTAGTTTATTATTAGTATCAGACGAGTTTGGTGTCAGGGCTTGTTTTCAGCGTGTTGTGTTTGAGGCAGGGCCCCTGTTCTTTCTGGTTCCTCTCTGCCAGCCATGGAGACTCTGAACAGAAAGTGGCGAGAAAGCAAATAACACGGATGGGCCTGGTTAGTATTAGAGTGTGTGTGTGTGTGGGTATCTCTGCAGCCCCCTGTCCCCGGCATGTCTCCATGGTGGACGGATGAGTCACCCTGCATTCATGCAGACTGTGTAGTACTACAGACTGCCCCTCTGTACTGGTCTGAGTACTCAGCAGAGACGGCCTCAGAGATGTTAATATGTGTTCGTAATTACGAAATGACTTTGGGCAGCTTTCCTACATTTTCTTCATTTCTTGTTCTTAGTCAGTTGTTTTTTTAAACAGAGATCAACAGTCAAGAAAACAAACAGTCATTCATATGGCTCGTAAAGTTTGTACATGTATCATTAAAAAGGCACACGCACATATAAACGTGTTGTCTTCCTGTGTCTCTGGTTCTTTCTCTCCATCTCTCTCTCTCCATTTCTCTCTCACTGTCCCTTATACAAGCTTTTTGCCCCCCCCCCCCCCGTCTGTCTGTCTGTCTTGCTGACATTCTTTGTTTATTTATCTGTCTGACTTCTCATCTGCTTGCCCTGCCCTTTTTCTTAAGGAGCATCTGGCAGTCAAAAAGAACTCCAGAAATCACCAGGGTCCCTACCTGTCCTCAAGAGAATGAGAGACCGGGGTCCCTACCTGTCCTCAAGAGAATGAGAGACCGGGGTCCTTACCTGTCGTCAAGAGAATGAGAGACCGGGGTCCTTACCTGTCGTCAAGAGAATGAGAGACCGGGGTCCCTACCTGTCGTCAAGAGAATGAGAGACCGGGGTCCCTACCTGTCCTCAAGAGAATGAGAGACCGGGGTCCCTACCTGTCCTCAAGAGAATGAGGGACCGGGGTCCCTACCTGTCCTCAAGAGAATGAGGGACCGGGGTCTCTACCTGTCCTCAAGAGAATGAGAGACCGGGGTCCCTACCTGTCCTCAAGAGAATGAGAGACCGGGGTCCCTACCTGTCCTCAAGAGAATGAGAGACCGGGGTCCCTACCTGTCCTCAAGAGACTACCCAGATTAATGAGTTCAGACTGTGGGAATCACTGTGGAATTTTTCCTGCACTCCTGTTGTCAGAGTTACTGCACACCCTCAGAAATCCCTGCCATTCACTCTAACATCACAGCAAGCGAATAGAGCAGGACAGCGCTCAACAACTCATTTATGTCAGAACTCTGAGAGATATCAGTGTAGATTTAGGAGAAATATTCCATAGAGAAAGCACAGCAGCGAGTTAAGATTTGGGGTTTGGTAGGGACAGTGAGCTGTGTGTGTGTGTGTGTATAATATATAAAATATGCATCAGTGGTTCTCATTCTCATCTCTTGGAAGTAAAGAGCTATAAGGCTATAAGTCATTCTCATCATGTGATATCCTCTTCATCATGAGATCATCTTCATCATTTTGTGTTTTGCACTGCTGTAAAACAATTCGATTAAATGCGTGGGTCAACGTGGCAAACCCTGCACTGAAGTCTTACACTCCAGAAATGGGATGAGAATCACCGGTCTGCTGTGTGCGATTAACACAGTCCAGTAGGTGATGTAGTTAAAATAACAGTCCAGTATGTGCTGGTGTTACTAACCCTGTTAAATGTGGGAGTGTAATTTGTACTCTTTCCTCCTGTTCGCCAGTAAGTGAGCAGCCAGCCAGTAGCACTTCTGTTTGCAGTTCAGTCAGTCAAAGTTCTAGTAGGAGGAAAGTGTTCACTCGAGTTTTTCCACTCCATAACTGAGATCACTCAGGAATGAAATATGCCGAAAGACATACTGTCCTGCTCAGGGTACTGACGCTGCTACAAGAATCCAGAGCTTTAAAAGCCAAACTGTGGCTTTCTGAGAAATGACTTCGAGTTTGTGGGATAAATCAGTCACGTTCAGTGTGTGTGTGTGTGTGTGTGTGTGTGTGTGAGTGAGTGAGAGAGAGAGAAAGGGTGGGAGGGAGAGTGTGTGTTCAGTGTTGGTGTATAACAACGGCTGTTGCCAAAATTGCTGACAAAGTAGGGACAGAGAACAGGAACAAAGGAGTGAGTTTAAGAACTGGAGACAGAATTCTGGTGCAGCTACACTACGTGTGAGGGTTTGTTTTTTCAGGCGTGTTTTCACATCTACTTGAAAATCTGCCACTTCTCTTTTGGATATGTATGTCTGGGTATAGACTGTGTGTGTGTGTAAAAAAATAGGACATTAAATATTTATTTCTTTATTGAGAAATATAGACATTCTTCTTTGAAAGAATATCTATAGATAAAGTGGATGTAATTGCATCACCTTTGCAAAAACAATGGAAATTTGACTTTGGGGGGGGGGAAAGGGCAATTCATACTGAAGAAAAAGTTAGAGCACCCTATGCCCTAATGACTAGTATTTCCCCTTTTGGCTGAAACAACCTCAATTAGACATTTCCTATAGCCATCTACAAGTCTCTGATATTGACTGGAAAAATGCAGAATTCTTTGAGAGGTTTCTTACATGCACATCTTGTTCCAAATCACCCCACAGCATCCCAACAGGATTAAGATCAGGGCTTTGACTTGGCCATTCCAGAACTCTTCAGTTCTTTCTTCTGAACCGTTGCTTGGTGGATTTACTGGAATGTTTTGGGACCTTGTCATTTTCATGGTCCACCCCCACCTCAGCTTCAGTTTTTAGACAGATGGTCTCACATTTTTTGGGATATACCTCCTTAAACACTGGATGTAGCTAAATCAAGCACCTCACCACACAGTCTACATTTATAAACAATTGTGAAAGAATGAGTAATTCTGAAGATCTCTGAATTCGAGAGTGGTACCATAACAGGATGGCACCGTTGCAAGAAGTCACTTTGTGAAATGTCTTCCCTCCTAGATATTCCACGATCAACTGTGAATGGTAATATTGAAACGTGGAAACATTTAGTAACCACAGCAACTCAGCCACGAAGTGTCAGACCACGTACAGTTCCAGGGCAGGTCACCGAGTGCTGAGGCGTATATTGTGTGAAAGTCGCCAACGTTCTGCTGACTCAGTAACTGCAGAGCTCCAAACCTCCTGGCATTAACACCAGCACAGTAACTGCGCTGGGACCTTCATGGGTTCCCATGGCAGGCCAGCTGCCTGCAAGCCTTACATCAACAAACACAACGCCAAGCCGCTGACATCTGGACTGGTGGAAACATGTTCTGCGGCGTGACAAATCACGCTGCTCCATCTGGCGGTGTGATGGACGAGTCTGGGTTTGGCGAATGCCAGGAAAACTTTACCTGAAGGGCAACTGAAAGGCTGGTGGATTGTTTTTCAGGGGTTGGTCTATGTACATTAACTCCAGTGAATACCAAAACAGTTTGGACAGTTGTATGCTTCCACCATTGTGGGAACAGTTTGAGGAACAGTTTTGAGAAACCTCTTCTCATCCAACATGACTGTGTCCTAGTGGCTAAAGCAAGGTCCATAAAGGCATGGTTGGGTGAATTCCGACCTCAACTCCATCAAACCTTTGGGATGAACCAGAACAGAGATGGCAAGTGTCTGAGCTCACGAAGGTCATTCGGGGTGAATGGGCAACAGTTCCCACACACTTCACATTCTAGTAGAAAACCTTCCCAGAAGACTGAAAGCTTTTTTAGCTGCAAAGCGGAGACCGACTCCATATTAATGTCTATGGGAGGAGGTCAAAAAAGCTCTGCAGTCCTGTTGCAGGTGTAATGTGTGGGTGTCTCCCAAAGAATTTGTACATTCTTAATAAAACAGATTTAAACATATGTCTCTCCCACCCTCTGCTTGCCTGATTTAGTCCAACAGTGCTGATCGTGTGTGTGTGTGTGTGTGTCTGCTTGTGTGATTCAGGTAAACAATGCTAACAGTGTGGATGCACCTGCGTGTTTGTATGCTTGTCTGAGTCAGACAGTGCTAATAGTGTGGACACACTGATTTATTGGGGCATGGCACTCTTTGAACCTCTCTGAAATGTTATTTAGACATTTTAAGTTAATAAAAATGTCTTAACCCAAAAGTCATTGTGTGTGTGTGTGTGTGTGTTTGTGTGTGTGTGTGTGTGTGTGTGTGTGTGTGTGTGTGTGTGTGTGTGTGTGTG
>JAOXYF010000438.1:0-11910 GCA_028565775.1 Sternarchorhynchus goeldii | reverse complement strand
ATATCGGAATTATATCGTATCGACCGAAATTAAGGAATATATTGCAATATAAATTTTGGCCATATCGTCCAGCACTAACCACAGGTAACAAAACAAGTCTGATACACACTAGCAAGAATTATGAGATTTAAGTTTTGGTATGCACAGTAGATACACTTTATAAAATGTGTGTGAGAGAGGAGTTAATAAGAGTTAATATGGTGATGTACAGAACAGAGTGATCAGATGTAGGTCAGCACTCAAGGAATGAGGACAACTACAGTTCCTGCCAGTCGCAGGCAAACACATGGCAATTGCAAAGCACTGGTTTGACATGAAACAAAACATTTCTACATTAACATCTCCTCTCAGCTGTGAAGAGTGAAGAGAATATTGGTGTGAAGCTGCTTTAGGATCTGTATGGTGTACAATCACTGATGGACCAACGCATTTCACACTGAATCCACAGCAGTATGTCAGGTCATCAACGTTATGTTACACATCATGATGACGACCCAAAACCCACAACTAAAAATCAGCATATCTAAAATATTATCTAATGTATTTGAATATTTTGTTTAGAATGGTATATGAAAGTACAGTTGTAGCACATTAGTGGTATTCAAACCATTAAAATCAATGTTGGTATCATATCTTGCCATGACACTTCTTCCTCTCACCTGCAGAGGTTATCTCCAAAATACTAATTGTCAAACTTCCATTATTCACTACTGTCCCATTCAGAGTATCAAAAGTTCTCATGCTTAGGTCTTGGTGTAAATTCTTGTATGCCTTTGCATTGCAATTCTGAATGTTGGTTATTATCCGTTTCTAACTATTCAGTTTTTCTCATCATCATCTTTGCTTCATAGATTTTGGCTTTAGTCAATTATCTTGGATTTAGTAACGTGGTCTTGTTTTGGTCACCTGTGTGACCAAATGAGAAAATGACTTTCCCTATAAGCTATTAAACCTGCATCTGATTTTTTTTATACATTTTAAAAGCACAGAATCAGGTGGTCAATATAACATATCTTTATAAATATCCACTTTACAGCGTGAAAAATAAGCAGCAAATTAATTGATATAAATATTAAATTGACCATAGGACTGAACCGTTACTGATGAAACAAATTTTGAAAGTCAGAAGCATTCTGTTCAAAGCCAAAACTTCTTAAAAGTTGGTAATTATGTGTAGGCTTTGCAGAGATTGATAAAACGGGCAGCACAATGTTTCTTTCTGTCTATAGTTGTAAAAACGTAAAACAAGTGTAAAGGCACAAATGGAGCTATGTTTTTCTTCAAAACCAGATTATCAGGCACAGTTTGCACAAATAAATGACAAGTTATTTATTCACAAAAGATTCTAATAATTTGTGGTAATCTTTCTATAAATTCATGTTTTACAAGCTCATGTTCATAGTGAATTAAAGGTGCATACACCTCAGCATCCATTGCATATTATTCAGCACTCATAAGGTTTTATATAGTTAGACATTATTCTGGCAGGATTTAGAATCAACTATCAGGACAGAACACCAGGCACAAAGATGGTGGAATATGTTTTATGGTCAATTCTAGATGAGGTACAGATACCAGAGTTTTTTCCAGACACTACTCTGTGTTTCTAACAAAGCATGACCTTTCTTCCTCCCTCTAAAATTCACTCTGTATTCACTGCTAAGTGTCACTCAAAGGACAACAATAAACACCTTCCCTATCCTGCCTTTGTCACTGCTGGTAACACCTCTATTCCTCTCCTGCCTACATAACAGCAGAACCACAATCGGGAACAAATAGTTCAGTCAAAAGATCATTCTGTCAATTAAGTGAGGAAGCCACATTTGCACTTCATGACTGCTTTAAAACCACAGACAGTGAAACACTGACTCCACCTCCAGCTACATCTGCGCACTCAAAACAATATTCCAGAAATCAATGGATTAATGCTAGCTCCAAACTCACAGTTTGGACTGCTGCTTACAACTCTGAAGACCTGGTATCTTATAAAAATGACAACTTTGACCTTAAGAGAGCCATCACTACACAAAAGCAGGAATTGAAATGTGGGATATCTGCCCTCCTACCTAAGCTAAATGTCTACTATACGTGTTTTTTGATTCCCACGAACTTTGAGAACCACCATTATTCCAGTCCCTAAGAAATGTCACATGTATGAATGACTACTGTACTGTTGCTCATTCACTAAACTCTGCATTAAACGCCATTTCTGTCAAACTCATTTCAAAGCTCAGGGGTTAAAAAGATTCTGTGCAACTGAATTTTGGACCTTGACATACAAACTCCAGGTGGTGAAAACAGGTAACATCTCCTTCACACTGACTCGTAGCACAGGAGGGCCCTTCTATACTCCCTGTTCATGTATGACTGTGCAGTCAAACACAACTCCACAATCATCTTCAAGTTGGCTGATCATCCTGAACCTCAACACAGATGCAAATGAGACTAACCCTAACCCACAAAGAAGAGGGCATCACACTGTCAAAGTGGTGCAATGACATCAACCTCTGTCTTACCCTCAGCAAAACAAAGAGACCATTGTGGGCTACAGGAAGTTACAAGGGGTGGACAAACACACTTATTCATCAGTGGTTCTCAGTATACACCTCACTGATGACCTTACCTAATCCCTACACTCCAACACAGCTGTGAGAACTGCTCTTCAGAGACTGTGCTTCCTGTTGTAATTCAAGAAGCTTTGTTTGCTCCTTGTAGCAATATGAACAATAAACTGCCAATTAAATTATGTTAAGATTAGTCAGGAACCACCCATTTTATTCCAGATAAATTTAAATTAACATTAAACTGATTAATGGCAAATTTGCGCAGATATTAATTCAATCTCATTAAAATCACAACTTCTTTAGCATATTCTTTAGGCCGCTAACAAAATCAAACCCACCACCTGCAGATCACAAGCTTGATCACAAACTTGACACTAATTGAATGTTATTGATTAAATCAACAATAGGATAACAATACACTGAAGTGATGAAATGGGATGAGGTACCATAGATATCAAACTAAATAAAATAGAACTATAACAAAATAAAAACTAACATAACAGAAATGAACTAAACAAGATGTGTGGTGAACTAAGTGTGATTAAAACAAAACAATACAAACAAAAATAGTAAACAACCTCCAGGGATATGAGAGGATTGACAATGACTGATTATTTTGCAAAAATAGGTACTTCTCTAACCTAAATCTGATGCACAAGAATTATAGTTACCCAATTGGTATCAACCACACATAAATGGAATTATGTTTTAGATGGTCTCAACAGGACCTTTTTAGTTCAAACTCACCATCTCTTTGGGTTTGGACCAGGCTACAGTTGCACTGTTTTTGCTGACAACGTCCATGGCTTAGCTTGGGACCAGGAATTACTCTGCAATGACTCAAATGGAAGGATGGTCTTCTCTGACATGGTTAAAGGAGGCTCTAACTTAAATTTAAAGTTTCTTTTAGCATAAACTTTTTTCAAACTCAATCAGCTCCACCTTCCTTATCCTCCCCACTCTATTTCTATGTTTTACCAAAATACTATTGAAATTTTAACAGGTAAGTGTCAGGAGCAGAAAAGCACCTGTTCAGGATTCCTGTATATTAATAGCAAGTAATGTTACATAAGTAATGTTACATAATAACAGTTCTTGTGAATAAAATTGATACAAAAATGTCTAAAGACATCTTGATGTATGTACAAAGAATTTTGACATCTGGCATAACTTCAAATCTTATGGAATTTTGGAAACATACGTTTAAACAAACATAAACAAGTTTAAACAAGCATTGGCAGCAGACCATGTGATAGTCTGGCAGAGTCCCACATTCCAATATATTTTACAACCTGAGGGTTCAAAGGGGAGAAGGGAGCATTGCCCGAGGTCAATCAGCCTCTGACTAAGTCATAAAACCATGGTGTAAATGTCAGACATGATGGCACCAGTGTTGTCCTGTTGATTATAAATTGACAGTCCCCATGGAGAGGGAGGAAAACATTAATTTTATGAGAACATATTTTTAATCCAACAAAATATCTACTATAACCCTAACACTCCTACCAACGTCAGCAGATGTACTACAGACAGCATCCTGACTAGTTGCATCATTGCATGGTATTGTAGCTGCTCTGCCCAGCTCATACCCTCCAACTGATCGTCACTCCACCCAGTTCCACCAATTCTATCAAAATCATCTGATCAGGCAGATCTGATCTTTACTGATCATCATCACCTATTTCCTCTGATCTCTTTATTTATACTGACCTGTTTTCACTCTGTCTTTTTGTTTTCACTTGTCACGCGCAAACTGAGGAACTTTTCTGCCTGTTCCTCTGGTTACCGTCCTGTTTTGTATATCGTCTCTACCACATCCCATTCTGGTCTGTTTGCCTTATTGGAGTGATTCTCAGTTTCGTAAGTTCTGAACTGTTCAACCATTTGCTATTTAGCCTAATCCCTATGATTTGTGTATTCTCTCTCTGCTTGTTGACTCACGCCTGTTTTTTTTAACTACTTAATAAAACCCCATTTGATTGTGTCTGCATGCATCTGCCACCTGTCTGTATCCCTACAATATAAGGTAAGCGTAATGTAAATATAAGGTAAACGCATCATTGTTGTTGATGGTGAATTTTGTACCTTTTATTCATGATGTAGAAAATGACAGAATACAACTCTTTACACTGGCTGAAACAGGGAGCTTTCACAAACTTCAAGTACTTCTAGTACTTTTTTTAAAATCTATAAAAAAAAAAAAAAGAGTTAAATATGTCTGCTTCAATACTTCTTATAGTGTCTTATAGTGGTGTGCTAACAAATATTGCTGATATTTTTGAATTTCAAGTATTTAACACACTAACTAAATGAAACCAATGACATTGTCATTGATATAAAGAACCTTCTTAGGGTATATTCATGGTAATTGTAAGCCATCTTATGTATCTTAAGTATTTAGCAATATCAGATATATACTGTAATAATAAAAAACAAATAACCTAATGCAGCTTGTTAGTTAGAAATAAAGAAGCAATTTTGTTCATATGTAGATGATTTTAGAAGCCTATAAATCTTAGAAATCACACACTTCTTTTCAAGTGCCTGCTCAGTGAACTCAGATATTTTAGTTACACAACCAATTATCTCAGCCTAGATGTTCAGCAGTACAGGATATCTGCTAGGTAATGAAAATACCAAATCAAGCCAATGTTACCTGCTGTGACAAGCATAATATAATCACACGAACAGTGAATTTAGGACCAACAAATCCTAAGTAAGCAAGCGAAAAGATAACCTACTTTATTATGGTATTCTGTTCAGGTTTTCACTTAGATATGATGCTGTTTTTAGTTCTGCAAAAGCAATCTAGTTTGTGAAGTTATTTAAGTCCCAATTAGGCACCTATGCTTAATATAGCTTTTCTTTGTGACTACAAACATACAATTTCCTGCAGTTTCCAATACACTTACAGTTACTGTAGTGCCAGTAGGAGCCTCCTTGTGGTGGATTTCTAACAAGTGAATGAGTACAAAGGTGCATGCACTGCTCTAAAAACACTCTGATGTTACCTGGTTTTCTTCTGTCACAGTATCCACATCTTCCTCAGACTTGTGTTGACATAGCGTTCCGGGTTTTAGAACAGTCTTTTTCATGTAGCCTTCTTCAACACCCTGAAATGAAATAACAATTAATGGTAAATGTTATGTGACAAGCTAAAAGGAATGTTTTTTTTAGTCTTGTTCTCATATTTTAAAAAAGATGTTCCAATATAAAGATATATAGGATCTTACACCACCTTAATCTCCACCCAGCTCCATCCATCTCCGAGGACACTAGAGTGACTCAAAAATAGCTGGCAGCAGAGATCAAAGGTCTTCTGACTCAGGCAACCGTTAGTAGTGCCCAACGCTTCTTCATCAGACATCTGAGAAAAAAAGAAAATATGTAACAATTATATACGCTAAATCTAATAATCTTAATCATAACACTATATCTAGTAAACTTAGTCTGATTTTTCATTCAGAGGTTGTGGCCACAATGTTGGTTGAAATACAATTTTACTGTCTTGTAAGGTCAACCAGAAAAAGAACAATTGAAATTTAAGACGTTCATCAGCATAGAAAAAGAAAACTGATCCTTATCCACATTAGAAGTAAATCACTGCCATTTTTTGGAAACATAGCAAGGAATAGATCCATGTTTTTTTAATAATGCAATTGTAGGGGGTTACTACGGATGTTCAGACATAATTCACAAGCGAACATAAAGTAATACACCCAAGGTGTTCTGGCGCGAGCACACGCTCACGGCTATTTAACTAAACTGTTTTTTTCAGGTTTCTGTTTTGTCAGCCGCGATAATGAAGTTTCCCTCCTCAGGATTTCTGAGCAACAGTTAACTCTTGCCTCAGCGGTTCATTACAAAAGTCCTTCACATTCATAACTGAATAATTTGAGACCACTGGGCAAGCTGTGAAGGAACTAGACGAACCATTACATGATTACTTTTAAGATTAAAACCTCTCGCTTCGTCTCTAATGTTTAAAACTTTCAACAGCAGGCATTTTGTTGAGTTTGTTTCAGGGATATTAACTGATCACCCAGTGTTTTGTCACATAGTTGTAACTTTTATTGTAATATGGCTTGCAAGTGATATTTGCATTTACACTGAATTAGCCTCTTACATGTAATGTCCCCTTGTACATACTACAAGAAGAGTTGGAAAGGTAAGATATCTTACAGAATTACGAGGTTCTACTGTAGTAAAACAAGTGAGCGTTGTTATTCACGGTTTTGTTGTATCTTTTTCCTCCTTTGGTTTCTTAAATAAAGATGGTGTGGTACCCAAAACAATCTACTGCTTACAAAAAGGACTGTGGCATAATGTTCAGGTCCACGTATGATTGTCTTGTTTGAGATCGGTGTCGACGTTACATTCGAAACGGTATAGCAGCTGTAAAAGCCTTACCATAGTCAATCCGTACTACTTCCGGGATTCTTCAAGCCTGGGAGGTAAATGCTACAGCCAGTGATAATCAATGGTGTACGCAGCATTGGTTATGCATCACATTTCGATAGCACGATTAGCAATACCAATGACATTAGAAAATGTAGCTAAATATAATGTGGTGGCTGATTGTGTATTCTTTTAATTGGCAGTATAGTTATCGCCTTTCCACTAAACCGACGAAGATAGCAAAGTAACACACCATTGTAGTTAGTTAGCTAACTTAACTATCTAGCTAACTATGTCCATAGCGTTAGTTGATTAAGTTAACAAGTAACGTTATGACAATTTTAACGATTGAGTTGACGTTTAGTGTATTGCGAATGTTGGTTAGCTAACTAGCGAACCTGGCTAAATAGGTAGCGTAGTTGGATAGTTATCTTATTGTTGCCTAATGAAATATCCTTGGTCGTTTGTGATTGTTCCTTAGTGGTGTGTATGTGTAAGTAACGCCTTAGCTAGATGCGAGATAGCTGTTTGGTCAGAGCAAGTGCCGTTATAGAAACGCGCTCTATATACATTTTATTGAGAGACGGTTAGTGCCTGAACTGTACCGCACTGTCACCACTGTCACGTGGCAGTTTGCGCGACAGTTGCGTAGTGGCTTACAGTTGCTGTCTCGCGACAAGTGACAGTAACAAGGAGCGGTGGCTCGCGGAAGTTTCGTTGGTTTACGTTGGGTATCTCCAAATAAGATCAGTTAAACGTTTTGATTTGTTGTTTGTGTGACGGGACTAGATACGTTTATGTAGAAATTTGCAGAAAGAACTTCTGGTGATATAGGGTATTTTTGGCAGCTAAAACTAATTGATAGAACAAAGCTATAATGTTCTTAAAAAAAAGAGTCTTGCACATTTTTAGATGAAAGAATACTTGCGCATCACAGTGTAGGTTACTTCGGATTTACTGCAAATAATATACGTTCTGCAAACCCTGTTTAAACGTTAAAACGCCATTTTGGGTAGGCACAAATATTGTGTGTTTGGGTACCACACAGTCTTTAAGAAACCAAAGGAGGAAAAATATACAGCAGACATTTTCTTTATATGTTTTTTTTAAAAAGATAAATAAAAATGGATAAACAAAATCACTTAAAAAACTTATTTTTTTTTACCGCAATCTTGTCTAATGTTGAATACTCACAAGACCTTACCAGTAATTATTAAAGTTTACAACCTGATGCAAGAAAGAACTCAGTTGTGTTTCTTAAGGACACTGATGGTGACCTTATGAAAAACAGTCACGAAAATATCATTTAGAAATTGCATGTAATGAGAGCATTAGAGATACAAAGACCAAATAAATACTTGCGATTGATAAAAATGGAATCATAAATATAATTTAGGCATCATGACGTACTAAATCCAGGCCCTGAAGCTCACCTCCCAAATTCAAAGCAGCCTTTATCATTTCAGTCTTTTTGATGGTCTAATGGTGCATATAAGAGGAAAATCATCCAGAATAATTATATTGCGTGTATATTTCAGTGGAGAAGAGACTAGATGAACCCTCAAATGCGGTACTGGCCATTAACAGTCACTACTTGCATGAAATAAAGGTGTGGTGTTTCATATGAAATAAAAATGTCATGTCCAGCTCATGATTTCTTTACATGAACAATTTCGTCATATCCACTCTGACAAGGTGCACATGCAATATAGTCATGCATGTATGTTTTCATGCAGATATGCAATGAACATATAAAAACAGAAAACATTCAGGGCGCTTGTGGACAGTATATCTTAATTAATAAATATATGTTACATTCTTTAGTTTGGCTTTAAAAGTTACCTGAGTCGAAATGACGTCGCTGGATGTTTCCAAAGAAACATATGACTTTTGTTCATCAGAATGGAGTGATTGATGGATTTTCTGACAGCAGGATGTACGCAGAATATTAAACACCCAAAACTGTAGTGTGGTAGTGTGTATTTAACATTTTTGCTTAGTGAATTATCAATGAGGCACAGTAAGAGAATGTCACGCGGCACTTGGTGTCTTGAATCAGTGTTTCAGCAGGACAGTGGCAGTTTCTGCTCTTACTGCTGCTGGTTTTTTTACTGTTACTCTATCCTAACTCACTCACTGACTGTCCCTCACTTAGCTTATCAATATATATTCCTGTCCTATAGACAGGAATTTAAAAATAAGGTAAATTTTCCAAGCCCCAAGGTTCGTAGCTAGCAAACGGTTCTTTGATTTGGTTCTGTAACAAGAGGGATTGTTATGGAACAGTGTTGTTGTAGCAAGGACTGTATAGAATGTGACAATGAGTGCAGACATGGAGTTGTACTGATAGAAGCAGAGAGTAAAGAGTTCAGAGAACACAGAGAAGCATTGTTCGGACTATTTTTTGGCATGTTATTATAACTGAACAACCACATAACACAGGTTCAGCTAGTTAGCTAGCACTAGCAAGTTTTTTTTATTATTAGTTTTGTTTTGGGTAGAGTTGGCCTCTTTTTTCAACAAATCACATTCCTATTAAATTAAGAAAATCATTCACATGGAACACTTCACGATGTGAAGTGATGGATGTTAGAGACCTTGCACTTGTAACAGCCAGAAACGTTTACTGTCTCTTTAAGGAGCAGTTAAGCTGAGTGCGCAGGAATTAGCTGTGATGTGCACAGAGAGTAGTTATATTCTTTTCTGCTGTACACTGACTCAGACTATTGGACCTTACTCACTTTATTTACCCTCTTATTATTTGTAAGCAACACCTTGAACGAGCTTTGGACAATTCATCAGTTCATGTGTGAATGGACAGGTAAAGCTGGAGCCCAGGTTTATTACATTCAAATAGTAAATCGACTAGTGGAATCCCCCCAGTGTGAATGCAAGTCAGTGCTTTCGCCTCTACTCCAGGTGATTTGTGCTTCACTTGCCATTTTTAAGCCCAAAGCTTACTTCTGTCTCTAGTGAACTGGAAAATAATGGTGTTCACACAAAATGTTGACACACTGGGCACAATTTGGTCATTTTCACTTAGGGATGAACTCACTTTTGTTACCAGTAGTTTAGACATTAATTGCTGTGTGTCGAGTTATTTTGAGGGCACATCAAATTTACACTGACTACTTTACATTGCATCAAAGTGTCATATCTTCAGTGTTGTCCCAGGAAAAATATTTACAAAAATGTGATGGGTGTCCACAGTGGGTACGGAAAGTATTCAGACCCCTTTAAATTTTTCACTCTTTGTTTCATTGCAGCCATTTGATAGAATCAAAAAAGTTCATTTTTCATTTAATGTACACTCAGCACCCCATCTTGACAGAAAAAACCCCAGAAATGTAGAAATTTTTGCAAATTTATTAAAAAAGAAAAACTGAAATATCACATGGTCATAAGTATTCAGACCCTTTGCTGTGACACTCATATTTAACTCACATGCTGTCCATTTCTTCTGATCCTCCTTGAGATGGTTCTACTCCTTCTACTCCTCACAGTTCACAGTGCATGTCAGAGCAAATGAGAATCATGAGGTCGAAGGAACTGCCCAAGGAGCTCAGACCCGGCAAGGCACAGATTTGGCCAAGGTTACAAAAGAATTTCTGCAGCACTCAAGGTTCCTAAGAGCACAGTGGCCTCCTTAATTCTTAAATAGAAGAAGTTTGGGACAACCAGAACTCTTAACAGACCTGGCCATCCAGCCAAACTGAGCAGTCGTGGAAGAAGAACTTTGGTGAGAGAGGTAAAGAAGAACCCAAAGATCACTGTGGCTGAACTCCAGAGATGCAGTAGGGAGATGGAAGAAAGTTCCACAAAGTCAGCTATCACTGCAGCCCTCCACCAGTCAGGGTTTTATGGCAGGGTGGCCAGATGGAAGCCTCGCTTCAGTGCATAGAGTTTGCAAAAAAACACATGAATGACTCCCAGACTATGAGAAATAAGATTCTCTGGTCTGATGAGACGAAGATTGAACTTTTTGGCGTTATTCCTAAGCAGTATGTGTGGAGAAAACCAGGCACTGCTTATCACCTGCCCAATACAATCCCAACAATGAAACATGGTGATGGCAGCATGATGCTATGGGGGTGTTTTTCAACTGCAGGGACAGGACGACTGGTTGCAATTAAAGGAAAGATGAAAGCGGCCAAGTTCAGAGATATCCTGGAAGAAAACCTCTTCCAGAGTGCTCAGGACCTCAGACTGGGCCAAAGATTCACCTTCTAACAAGACAATGACCCTAAGACCACAGCTAAAATAACAAAGGAGTGGCTTTGGAACAACTCTGTGACCATTCTTGACTGGCCCAGCCAGAGCCTAAACCCAATTGAGCATCTCTGGAGAGACCTGAAAATGGCTGTCCAGCAACGTTCACCATCCAACCTGACGGAAATAGAGAGGATCTGCAAGGAAGAATGGCGGAGGATCCCCAAATCCAGGTGTGAAAAACTTGTTGCATCATTGCCAAGAAGACTCGTGGCTGTGCTAGCACAAAAGGGTGCTTCTACTCAATACTGAGCAATACTTATGACCACGTGATATTTCAGTTTTTTCTTTTTTAATAAATTTGCAAAAAATTCTACATTTTTGTTTTTTCTGTCAAGATGGGATGCTGAGTGTACATGAGAAATAAAATAAACTTTTTTATTTTAGCAAATGGTTGCAATGAAACAAAGAGTGAAAAATGTAAAGTGGTCTGAATACTTTCCGTACCCACTGTATGTATGTGTGTATATGTCTATACCCACATACATACACATACACACACACACACACACACATATATATATATACATACATATACACACATATATATACATACATACATACACACACACAGGAGATCAAAATTTGAGAACAATGTTGACCACTTGATTTTTTCAGAAATAATGTAATCTACATTGATCAACATTTGAAGGATTTTTTGTAAGGGGTACACCATGCC
>JAOXYF010000437.1:0-11915 GCA_028565775.1 Sternarchorhynchus goeldii | reverse complement strand
ATCTGTGCATCTCTGAGTGCTTTAAAAGATCTACGTACTGATGAATCCCTGAATGATCTGGCTATGTCAGAGAGTCCACCTTCAAAGCGGAAAAGGACTATGAACACACAGCTGACTGACAGCGTGGTGCTTTCCAGTGTAGGGCACAGACCTGGTGACTCATGTCATACACCAAATCAATCTTTGAGGAGGTTGCTTCTGGAAATTTTAGACAGAGCCATTGCTGAAATAGAGAACAGATTTTGTAAAAGAAATCTGGATTTGATGACAGCTGTTAATGGTCTCCTTCCTCACGATAGCTCTTTTCTTGATCTGGCCATATTAGAGCCCCTACAGCAACTTATAGGTACTGACACAAACATCCTGAGAAATGAAATAAACATGACAAAGCCTATGTTGCAGAATAAATTCTTGACAAGATCAGCAAACCTTTCAACAGTGTGCAATCATCTTCAGGCCTATAAAGAAGCGTTTCCCGTCCTGCATTCTCTTTATGTGACCGCACTGCTGCATGACAGAAAAAGAAATTTAGTGATTCTGGGCCATGAAAAGTCAATAACCAATAGGCTTGATATGGAGGAGTTTGTCAGATTATTTGCTAAAAGAAACAGAAGACTGCTTCTGTAAATTCTTTGTTCTGAGTTCATTTTAGAATACAGGCTCAGCTAAAGGTTTTAGATAATTGTATCGACAGTGTGCATATAGAGATTTCATTTTTTGTATATAGTTTGTTTGGTTACGTTATTTTTAACTTGGCATTATTTTCACATGACCTTCTCGTTGCAAGGCAGGAGTGTTACTGCCACAATATATAGGTGTATAGTTGTGTTCAATGAAAATATGATTACTGTTGTTCATTTGCACATATAGTCTTTACATAATTTGTTATACTGTGCATAAATACTGCATTGTACCAGTACGTTTCATAACATCAATAAAAACTTCAATACTTTACCTGATTTTTTACCATTAAAGTGCAGTAGATAGGAAAATTTTCCTTATTTTATGTACTTTCATATTTTTTTCTTTTTCAAAATAGAAATGTGACGAATACCCCCCCTTCTTTTTTTTTTACAGAATTTGTATTCTTTTGTTTTCTTTATATTTTAATTTCCAAATAATATAAATATTCTCACTCATTCCTATTTCCACGTTTGAATATTCTCAGTCTGTGTGTAGGTACATTTGTCAGCTTTGACTTTGAAATTTGTATTGAAGCCTTTCAAGAAATAGAGTTGTTCTATTAGTAATGGCAATTTAATTAAGGGGGCGTATTAAAATGAAATACAATTAGATAATCTTTTTTCTCCATTTACATAATCAACATGTATTTTTTAATCATTGGCTTTTAAGTTTAAGTTCAAAAACATGCATTTTTATTTCTTTACCTCATACATCACTTTAAGCCAGTATCAATAGCTTGGCTGTCATCATTCATGCACAAATCAAGCCTTGAATATATTTCTGGCTTCAAAAACATGACTATCAACATGCCCCCTCATTAGGTTTTACTGCCCCCCCAAGCAAAGCAGTCCAGAACCGGGGCTGGCTCTAATCCAGTTTCGCTCACAACCTCAGTGACGTCATGTGCTCATGCACTCTCTCCCCCGGAAGATGGAAATGTAAACGTTTGTCTGTTTCTCTTTTGGAAACGCAGATGACACTCGGCTTCCTCCAGGTATGCCGATCCTGTAAGTGACTTCATTGATATGACCCGGTATTGTGAATGGCCCTTCATACTTGGGGTTTAGCTTACCTGTGGGTCCCATTCTGCCGTCACGGGTGG
Organism: Sternarchorhynchus goeldii; assembly: GCA_028565775.1. NCBI lineage: Eukaryota > Metazoa > Chordata > Actinopteri > Gymnotiformes > Apteronotidae > Sternarchorhynchus > Sternarchorhynchus goeldii. Next base: position 10,129 of record JAOXYF010000437.1, on the reverse strand, counting down.
CGACCCACACCTTGTCCCCAATGTTGAACCGAGGGGTGTCACCTCTCCTTCGGTCTGCCTTGCGCTTGTAGTTTGATATAGCCTGACGAAGGCATTGACAAGTTTCCTCCCAGACCTTTTCACTCTGTCGGAACCACTCGTCTACGGCAGGTTGGTTCCGATCGCTGAGGGTTCCACGGGTACAGCAGTGGCTGGAACCCAAGTACGCACCCATAAGGGGGTGAGCCCCGTACCTGCAGATTTGAGGGAGTTTTGGGCGTACTCGGCCCAGGGGAGGTAAGTGCACCAGGTGTCGGGATGTCTTTGACAGTACAGTCTTAAAAACGTACCTAACTCCTGGTTAACACGCTCCACCTGTCCGTTAGCCTGCGGGTCGTAATCTGAGGTGAGGCTCACCACCACATTGAGGTGGCTGAGTAGCTCCTGCCATACCCGGGAGGTGAATTGCGGTCCCCAGTCGCAGACGACGTCTTCTGGGAGCCCAAACTGGCGGAATATGTGTCGAAAGAGGGCTGATGTTTGCCATGCCGTAGGGAGACCTGGGAGAGGTCGGAACCTGACCATTTTTGAGAATCAATCAACCACAACCAGGATTACGGTGTTACCTTCTGAGGGGGGCAGATCGGTAACAAAATCCAGTGCGATATGCGACATGGGGCTGGTCGCACGTAGGGGAACAAAAAAACAGTGGGGAGGACAATCAGGGTGAGGGTTAACATGTCTGATCTCCCGATCCAGTTGCCAACTGATATTCCCCAGGAAGCAGGTAGGGGGCAGCACGGGTTCCTGAGAGGTTGGTCGAGCTTCCGGTGAGAACTAGCGAGATAAGGCATCTGCTTGAGTGTTTAGGTCCCCTGACCTGTAGGTAACCTGAAACACAAACCTGGAAAAGAATAAGGACCACCGCGCCTGTCGAGGGTTTTCAAGTATTCCAGGTTCTTATGGTCAGTGATGACCATAAGCGGGTGTTCTGCTCCCTCAAGCCAATGATTCTTCTAAGGCCAGTTTCATCGCAAGAAGTTCCCTGTCCCCTACTCCATAATGCCGTTCCGCTGCAGTGAGTTTTTTGGAGAAGTAAGTGATAGGTTTCGGCTTACCTCCCTCCTTGTGCTTTTGGGACAGTACTGCGCCTACTCCGACATCTGAAGTGTCCACTTCTACAATGAAGGGGCGTGAGGTATCTGGTTGTTGGAGAACCGGGGCAGTGGTAAAAGCCTTTTTCAAGGAGTTAAACGCTCCCTCCTTTTCAGGACCCCAACGCAGAGACCTCCTCTGTCCCTTCAGGAGGTCAGTCAAGGGTTTCTCCATGGTGCTGAATGACCGTATGAACCGCCTGTAGAAATTAGCAAAACCCAGGAAACGTTGCAATTCCTTACGGTTCTGTGGCAGGGGCCATCCAGACACCGCCTCCACCTTGCACGGTTGCATACTAATCACCCCTTTCCGGATGACGTAACCAAGAAAGCTGACCTCTGCGAGATGGAATTCACATTTCTCTAGCTTGCAATAGAGGTGGTTACGTCTCGATGTACTCAGGACGGCTCGTACGTCCCGTGCGTGTTGGTCCTTGGAAGATGAGTAGATCAATATGTCATCAATGTAGGCGACGACTGATCTACCCAGGAACTCCCGAAGGACCTTGTTAATAAACGCCTGGAAGACAGAGGGCACTGTAGCTAGGCTGTACAGGAGCACCAGGTACTCGTAGTGTCCAGTGGCCATGCTGAACGCGGTCTTCCATTCATCGCCCTCCCTGATCCTTACCAGGTTATAGGCGCTGCGTAGGTCTAACTTTGTGAAGATGGTGGCATTGCGTAGCTGTTCTAATGCTGCGAGTACAAGAGGAAGAGGATAGGGATACGGTTTAAGCAATGCATTCAAACCCCTATAGTCCACACAGGGTCATAGACCTCTGCCCTTCTTTTTAACAAAGAAGACACTAGCAGACGCCGGAGAGGTGGAGGGGCGAATATAATAATAATAATATTAATAATAATAATTCATTTTATTTATAACGCACTTTACATTTAAGTAAAATCTCAAAGTGCTACAACATAAAACATCACAATTAAAACGATATCAATATGGCAATAAAAAAAAAGAATTTAGCTTAATTAAGATCATACGTTCTGCTAAAAAGAAACGTCTTGAGTCTTTTTTTAAAACAGTCGGTAGTCTGTGGAAGCCTCAAATGGTCAGGGAGAGCGTTCCACAGCCGAGGGGCAACTGAGCAAAAAGCCCGATCACCCATGGTACTGAGCTTAGATCTGGGGTTAATTTGAGTCTGTGGACCGGAGGGACCTTGATGTAGCCAGTGGAGTGAGTAACTCTTTCAGGTATGGAGGGACATTACCATAAAGGCACTGGTGTGTAAGAAGAGAGATCTTATACTGAATCTGAACAGTTATGGGAAGCCAGTGAAGTGAGGACAGCACAGGGGTAATATGTTCATGTTTCCGCACCCTCATCAGGACCCTAGCTGCGCTGTTTTGGATATACTGCAATCTCTGGAGACTCTTGCTAGAGAACCCAGTGAGGAGTGCATTGCAGTAATCCAGTCTAGAGGAGATAAGTGCGTAAACCAGTTTTTCAGCATCTGACAGGTTGTGGGTGGGACGAAGTTTGGCAATGTTTCTAAGATGCAAAAAAGAAATCTTGCACAGATGTTTAATAGGGCCTCAAAGTTGAGTTGTGGATCAAACCTTACTGTTGGTGCCATTTTCTATTCAATAATTTATGCTCATATTTAGTTATTATTTTTGGATATATTTAATATTTATGGTTGCATTATAACTGCATTACTATATTTATAATTTACTCTTAGTTTAGTTTGCATTCAGTTTAATGCTTAGAATTTATATGACGAATAGCCAATAGGAATTGACGCTGTGCAATGACGTTTTGGAGCTCGCGCATCGATCGAATGTAAAAAACTGCTGTTTTGTTATTTTGAGATTTTCAGTAAAGACGGGGCAAACACACTGTTTTTTACCGTCGTTCAAACTTTAACACGCGTAGACTCGTTCATTCCGTCTGACTGAGTGGTTATTTGCACGAATCTCAACAAAGAAATGGTCAACAACTTAAGAACGGACATTTAGCCACTACAGTAAGTAGAAAACAGTCGCCGAGGGTGAGAGAAGAGACGGGGCTGCCGAGGGAAGCTTCGCATGCGTTGGTCACACGTTCACGAAGGAAGCCAGCCGGCTTGAGGAGGACTGAGCGCGGTGCACACCATCGGATTTCCAGACGACTTCAATCGATGATGGATGAGTACAAAAAAGTCAAATTTGAATTAGCAATCAAGCAATGCTTTAGACTTAGCAAGTAATGTCGAAAAACGCATGATTGTTTCACTGTAACTACCGACGCCAAGTAACGTGGCTGAGTCATCATATTTAAAAGTTTCAAGAGGTGCTAAGCATAGCTAGAAGCCATACATGATGGTTTGTGGAACGTGCTATTGTTGACAAGTCATATCAGCTCAGAAGAAACTCGAGTTTGCCTCTGGAAATAAAGCCTTAAATCTGACTTTGGAAAACTACATGTTTTAAGATTAAAGGAAAGCTTATTTTGATTCCAGAAGTTCATAAGAGTTTGCTGAGACTTATCTAACATCATTAGCCATTCAAAATGTATGATGATGGAAATAAGATGGAGGGCAATGCCGAGCTAGACACTAAAAGAAGGATCAAGTTAACTCCAAAGGCCCTAAAAGAGAAACTTGATAAGCAAATGACTTTAAGAAAACGTGTTTTAGCACGCCTTGTCTCCAAAGCAGATGAAATTGAAAATTTAATGAGTAATGATTCCAATGCACATGTAGTAGAGAAGGATCATCTTCGAGAATACTCAAAGTTACTGAATGAGTTTATTGAAGGGAATAATGCAGTAAGCGAACTGTTGTCAGAAGAAGAAAGAAAAGCTGACCAGCAGTATTGGAGTGAGCCTAATCTCACCAAGTATGAGAACTTTTTGACCACGTTGGAGCAGTGGATAATAGAAGTAAAACAGCAGGCCAAGGCCATTCACAAACAGGCTGCCACTGAATATAAGGCTCCAAAGGATGGTGCAACGACACAGCAGGGTGAGCCTGCTGCTGAAGACGTGCATCCGGATGCAACGCATTTCAAGAGCCATGTCTGTACAGCAACAAGCGTCTCGCTCTGAGTGCATGCAACAAAATCAAAGGTCTGCCGAACAAGGAAAGAATCGAATTCCTTAAAGGGAAAGGTCTTTGTTTTGGGTGTCTGACGCAAGGGCACATGGGAAAAGATTGCAAAAGGAAAGCAACATGTGAAATTTGCAGTAAGAAACACCCTACTCTGCTCCATATGAAAAGAGAGGAAGATGGCAACCACCGGTGAAGGCTCCACCGGTGAACACTCTAGCCCACAAGAGCAAGTGTCATTCAAGAGTGAACTGTCAGCAATCACCAACGCCGGAGGCAGCGACTGTATCCTTTCCATTGTGCCGGTGCGCATCAAATCTAAGAAGAGCAACAACAGTATAGAAACGTATGTGTTCATGGACTCAGGAAATTCAGCAACGTTTTGCTCCGAAAAATTGATGAGACAACTTGGTGTCAACGGTAAGAGGACTCGAGTGCTATTCCGTACCATGAGCCAAGAGAAGCCTGTGTCCTGCTTCGTCCTTTCTGATCTAGAGGTGTGCGGTCTGACAGAGAGCAAGTACATCAGCCAGCCAGATGTTTACACCCACACGGACATACCAGTAACAAAGGAGAATGTTCCTGTAGAGAAAGACCTGGAAAGATGGCCGTATCTGCGGAAAGAGGTGCGGCTACCACAGATTGACGCAGATGTAGAGATGCTCATCGGAATGAATGCTCACTCTACAATGGAGCCGTGGAAGATAATCCACAGTCAAGACGACGGGCCTTATGCCATAAAGACAACCCTTGGCTGGGTAGTTAATGACCCTCTGAAAAAAGACAGTGACCAAAAGCCAAGTCACTTCAGTCATGGTGCTTCGGTCAACAGAGTGTCAGTCAGCAGCGTGGACAGCATGCTGTTGCAGCAATACAATCACGACTTTCCAGAGCAAGCCTGTGAAGAGAAGTCAGAAATGTCACGAGAAGACATCCAATTCATGCAGTGTGTAACTGAAACAACCACGAAAATTAATGGACACTACTGCATCGGTATGCCTCTTAGAAACAAAGACGTTGTGATGCCGAACAACAAATGTCTTGCTGAACAACAAGCATCAAGTCTGAAAAGGAAGCTCGCTAAGAACTCCAGCTTCCATGACGACTACACAACTTTCGTGTCAGACCTGCTGAGCAAAGGCTACGCAGTGGAAGTCCCTGCCAACGAACGCAACCGCAATGATGGCCGAGTATGGTATATTCCCCATCATGGCGTGATCCATCCACAGAAGGGGAAATTGCGGGTTGTTTTTGATTGCGCCTCTTAGTTCCAAGGGAAATCTTTAAATGAGGAGCTGTTGCAGGGGCCGGACCTCACGAATAGTCTGGTCGGAGTCCTGACAAGATTTCACCACGACCACATCGCACTCATCTCAGACATTGAGGCGATGTACCACCAGGTGAGAGTCCCTGATGAAGATGCTGATCTTTTGCGATTCCTCTGGTGGCCAGAGGGAGATCTGAACCAGCCTCTGCGTGAGTACAAGATGGTTGTCCACTTGTTTGGGGCCAAATCCAGCCCGAACTGTGCCAACTACGCTTTGCGGCGGACTGCAGGGGATGGGAAAGATAGGTCATCACCTGAGGCAGTAACCACAGTTTTCGAGCATTTCTATGTAGACGACTGTCTTGTCTCAGCGGCCGATGAGAAGAAGGCTACTTCCTTGACCAAAGACCTCATTGCACTCTGTGCGAGTGGAGGATTCCATTTGGCTAAATGGTCTAGCAACAGCCATGAAGTATTGTCATCACTTCCAGAACATGAGTGTGCGAAGGAGATCAAGAATCTAGATCTGGACAGGGATGAGCTACCCATGGAGAGGGCACTTGGAGTGGACTGGTGCATAGAATCAGATTCCTTCAGGTTCCGCATCCTTGTGAAGAACATACCTGCCACCAGAAGGGGTATCCTATCAGTCATAAGCTCAATATACGACCCCCTTGGCTTCCTGTCGCCGTTCATTCTTCTCGCCAAGACCATCGTGCAGAATCTGTGTCGAATGAAACTTACCTGGGATGATGAGATTTCTGAAGAAATAGAAAACAGATGGTTTGCCTGGCTGTCTGACTTGAGCCAGTTCGCCAGCTTCTCTGTCAAGAGATGCATCAAACCTGAGGGATTTGGTCCAGTAGCGTTAGCACAGGTGCACCATTTCTCTGACACTAGCGAGAAGGGTTACAGCGTTGTCGGCTACATTTGCATCGAAAACAGCCACGGTCAAGTCCATTGCTCGTTTCTTCTTGGAAAAAGCAGAGTGACGCCGCTCAAGCCAATCACTGTACCACGTCTCGAACTGACAGCCGCTACCATCGTGGTGAAAATGGACAAGCTCATGAAGCGAGAACTTCGGATGGACCTGAAAGAGTCTGTGCTATGGACAGATAGCACCAATGTCCTTAGACATTGTCCATAGACAGTGATGGCGCTCGCTTTAAAACCTTTGTAGCAAATAGAGTGTCAATAATCAGAGAGAACACTAGGCCAGCACAGTGGAGACATGTCAGCACGTCTTCTAATCCAGCTGACAATGCATCACGAGGAATGAAGGCAGAGCACTTCATGAAATGTCAGAGTTGGATTGAAGGACCTGATTTCCTTGCCAAGGATGAGTCTCACTGGCCAGTCCTCTCAGAATTCTCAAGAGAGATAAGTGATGATGATGCTGAGGTGAAGCGCAAGATCACCGTGAACATCATCAATGCCGTCAACTCAAACACAGATCCTCTCTTCAAGCTGATTCATCATTACTCCAACTGGCACAGTCTGAGGAAGGCCGTCGCCTGGATGTTGAGGCTGAAGGAGTTGCTTAGAAATCTGTGTGAAAGAAGGAAGATCTTTGAGTCTCAAACCCAGTCTCAAGACAGTCAAGATGTGAAACCCAAGATCGTTGAAGACCGCATGCAGAAGTGGAAATCTGACCTGAAAGGAACCCATCTGACTGTCAAGGACATTAAGGGAGCAGAAACTGCTATCACCAAGTTCAGCCAAAGACAAACCTTCCATGAGATTGGATCCTTTCCTCCAAGATGGTGTCCTCCGGGTTGGTGGAAGAATGCTCCAGGCAGCCTTGCCGGAACACACAAGTCATCCTTGTTCTATTCTAGCCAAGAACCATCATGTCACAACTCTGATCTTAAGGAACGCACATGAGGAGACCGGACATGGAGGGAGGAACCACACTCTTGCTCGGCTGAGACAAAGAGTCTGGATATGCAAAGGGAATGCAGCGGTGAGAAGTGTGCTTTCAAAGTGTGTGAAATGCCGAAAGAGTCAAGCTGCTGTTGGTGAACAGAAGATGGCGAATCTACCACCAGATCGTCTTCAGCCAGACCAACCACCGTTCACCAACGTCGGTGTTGACTACTTCGGCCCCTTTGAAGTCAAGCGTGGACGAGCGCGAATCAAGCACTACGGAGTCTTGTTTACTTGCCTTACAGTCAGAGCCATCCACATTGAAATCGCACACTCACTGGACACAGACTCTTGTATAAATGCAGTGAGACATTTCATTGCGAGACGAGGACAAGTGGAAGTTATGAGATCTGATAACCATACGAACCTGGTAGCTGCAGAATATGAGCTCCGCAAGGCCATGAAGGAATGGAATCAATCCCAGATCTCTGAGGCTCTGCTGCAAAGAGGAGTTACCTGGATCTTCAACCCGCCTGCTGGGTCGCACCACGGCGGAATCTGGGAGCACCAAATAAGAACAGTGCGCAAAGTACTTACCAGTGTCCTGAAGCTCCAGTCTCTCAACGACGAATGTCTACACACTGTGATGTGCAAAGTGGATGCAGTGATCAACAGTAGACCTCTTACCAAGTCATCAGATGATGTCGACGACCTCGAGCCACTGATGCCGAATCATCTTCTTCTGCTCAAGGGAAGGCCAGCACTCCCTCCGGGCACATTTCAGAAAGATGATCTGTACTGCAAACGAAGATGGAGGCAGGTGCAGTATATCTCCGACATCTTTTGGAAGCGTTGGTCTAGAGAATACTTGCCCCTCCTACAAGAACGGCAGAAGTGGCTGGAAAAGAAGAGAAACGTGAAAGAGGGGGACGTCGTACTCATCGTGGATGAAAGGGGTCCAAGAGGATCCTGGTTAATGGGAAAAGTGGAGAAGACCATTCCCGACTCCCAAGGGTTTGTTCGTCCAGTCCTCGTGAAAACGATGACCAACACCCTTGTGAGACCCATCAACAAGTTGTGTCTCTTGCTGGAGATGGAAGAATCTCATGGACAATGAAAGACATTTTTATTTAGTTAACTATTTGATAACTAGTGTGATTTAAGTTTGTTAGTTCAGACCTTAGTACAATTATGTAATGGGGAATTGAGTATAGAAAATGACTCTTCAGTTTATTTAGTTGGTGTAATTGTCATACCTATGATGAGCAATTAGGGGCCGGAAATGTTGGTGCCATTTTCTATTCAATAATTTATGCTCATATTTAGTTATTATTTTTGGATATATTTAATATTTATGGTTGCATTATAACTGCATTACTATATTTATAATTTACTCTTAATTTAGTTTGCATTCAGTTTAATGCTTAGAATTTATATGATGAATAGCCAATAGGAATTGACGCTGAGCAATGACGTTTTGGAGCTCGCTCATTGATCGAATGTAAAAAAACTGCTGTGTGTTTTGTCATTTTGAGATTTACAGTATTTCAGAGTGCCCACATTTAAATACAGTTGTATATCATCAGCATAACAGTGAAACGATATTCTGTAGTGATTTATGACATCACCCAGTGGAAGCAGATATATGAGAAAGAGAATGGGGCCAAGGACTCATCCCTGGGGGACACCACAGGTCGTATTGTGCAACTGGGACCTTGTTTTGCCAATGGAAATGCACTGCGCTCTGTCAGTGAGATAGGATTGAAACCAGGCCAGGGCAGTGTCCGTAATTCCTATGGTGTGATGTAGCCGATTTAGAAGGATTCCATGGTTCACAGTATCAAATGCCGCTGAGAAATCAAGGAATATAAGTAAGGAAGGTGAGCCCTTATCAGCAGCCATCAATAGGTCATTTGTGACTCTGACCAAAGCTGTTTCTGTGCTGTAGGCGCATCGGAATCCAGACTGAAATTTTTCGAAAAGATCATTACATTTAAGATGATCCTGCAGATGGGCAGCAACAACTTTTTCCAGCACTTTGGTGAGAAAGGAGAGATTAGAGATAGGCCTGTAATTAGCAAAAATGCCAGGATCAAGAGTGGGTTTTTTGAGCACTGGTCTTATTATGGCTGTTTTTAAAGCCAATGGAACATGACCAGCCTGAAGAGAGTGGTTGATTACTGTGGTGATCAGCGGGCTTATAGCAGGCATGTTTGCTTTCACTAGAGCTGTAGGAAAGGGATCTAAGGTGATGGTGGAGGTTTTCATCCCATGGATGGTCTCCTCAACAACTTTTTGTGGGGTTTCTGAGAAACAATTTAGAGGTTGGAGAACCTCAAACTTTGAATGAACAGTCACTGGTATACTAGGAAAACCCAGTCCAGAGCGAATAGAGTCGACTTTTGTTTTAAAAAAGTTCATAAAATTATTACAATACTCTACTGTAACTTCTGTAAATGAGGTAGAATGTGATTGGAGTAGATGATTTACGGTAGAGAACAGTTTTCTGGAGTTTCCTTCATTGTTATTAATCACGTTTGAGTAAAACCGTGACCATGCCTCTTTGAGGGACTTTGAATAGGCCTTTTGATGCTCCCTGTACACCAGCCTATGAACAGTAAGACCAGATGTTGTGTAACGTCTCTCAAGGGCACGCCCAACTGCCTTCATCTTACATAGCTCCTTGTTAAACCAGGGGGCTGAGCGAGAAAAGGTGACTGTTCTAGTTTTAACTGGTGCGTGAGTGTCCAACAAAGTACTCAGAGTTTCATTATAAAAATCCACTGCATCATCAGCTGATGAAAAATTTGTATGAAGGCATCCAA